>JARBWK010000007.1:57434263-57541763 GCA_030556195.1 Anolis apletophallus | reverse complement strand
TGTTTACTACAGTAGAATATCTTTATATTTTATATCTAAAAGAGGGACACATTAAGAGAATGCAATTTCTGTTGTTGTGGATTTTTGCTGTAGAACAACCTGGTAATTGAAACTAAATCCAGGTAAGACAGAGGGACTCCTGGTCAGTCGTAAGGCCAAACAGGGGAAAGGGTTACAGCCTGTGCTTGATGGGTTTACACTCCCCCTGAAGGCGCAGGTTCGCAGTTTGGGAGTGATCCTGGACTCATTGCTGAGCCTGGAACTCCAGGTCTCGGGGGTGGCAAGGGGAGTTTTTGCACAGCTTAGGCTCATGCGCCAGCAGCGCCCGTACCTTGGGAAGTCTGACTTGGCCACAGTGGTCCATACTCTGGTTACATCCCGTATAGACTACTGCAATGCTCTCTATGTGGGGTTGCCTATGAAGACTGCCCGGAAGCTGCAATTAGTCCAACGTCAGCAGCCAGTTTACTAACGGGAGCGGGGTACAGGGTGAGAAGATCGGGGTATAAAAGTTTTTTAAAAATAAATACTCTTGTCCAGATTTCAAACTCAGGACCTTCTCATTGATATCCCAGCCCATAATGCAAGAACTTGTTAAGAATACACTAAGTATGGATAGAAGAATGGGGTGTTTGGGGCAGTAACCTGATGAAAAAAGGTAAATCATTCCATTCTGACTAAGACCTTTAATTTCACTTCTCTCTAACATCAAGAAGCAACCCTTTAACCTCAGGCTGTATGTTGTCATGAGTCATTCTGACCCACCTTCTGCGCTGTCCACAAAGTCCCATCTGTTGAAGTCACTTGGACCTCATCCTTTGAGTAGTTGATACTGCGGACCTTGTTTCAAAAGAGAAGCAGAAAATCTTATGAAGCATGCACTACAATACCACTGCAGATATTAAATTGGATGCCAACAGAAATAAGCTTGAAAAGTACATTTTAAACACTGAAAGTAAAGTACATTAGTCACTCTTTAGCTTTCCAGTACTTACTGGAACTTTTAATCGAATGTCCAGGCCTTCAGCCATTTTTTCAATTACAGCAGAGTATCCTGAGCTCAAGAGGGTATGATCACCAGCAAACTGAGCAAAAAATTCATTGTGATCCCAAGAACGTGCTGAAACCTACAAGAAAAGCATACTTTTCTTCATCTATTGATTATAAAATTCAGTGTATGCTGTGGTATGTTCAAATACAATATATGTCAGCAATACTCAACCCTTCTAAATGGCATAAAAGTAGTGGCTACGTATTTTCAGCTGCAGTAATGGGACTTCCTGTGGTCAAAAGCGCATTAAATATTTCAACAGAGTTATTCTCCAGGTTGATCTGACTAGACTCCAAAACATCTTGAAATAATGCTAAGATATGCTACCATATAACATATATACTAATACATATGTGAATAAGATGAATCTAACGTATCTTCTGATTATTGGCTATGGGAAAATAGGCCACTAATTCATCTTATATAGCCCTTCTATATTTTCTCAGATGCACATGCAAAGCTAACTGGATAGGATTTCGAGACTTATCAAATACCAGAAGCATTTCTAACCTAGAGCATACCTACATTTAGTAAGGAATCGGCTGGTCTGGGCCCTATTTTACAGTACCTCTTTCTGTGTGTGTATACATTAACTAAATGTTATAATGAACAAAATATCTCATGCTCACCACATGGAGGTTGCTGCCACAGGCATATTCAAGATTACTAATATGAAATTGAAGGACTTTTTCCTCAAGTTCATTGAACTGGATACCAGATTCCTGAATAAAAACTTTATAGATCTCTTGGATTTTATCTAAAAGTGAAACACATATTCAGTGGTCAACAATAATTACTCATTGATTATACATTCCTCCTTTTTCAACAGCCCAATTAGTAAAAAAAGGGGTGGGCAACCTATGGCCCGCGGGCCGGATCCAGCCCGGCAGCCAGTTCTGTCCGGCCCAGGAAGAAGGGTGTCGGGGGCGGGGTCAAGAGGAAGGGGTGCCGCTGCCGCCATCCCATCGCGGGCTCTGTGAGGCCTGCGTCGGTAGACAGGCCAGAGGAGCGGTAGCTTTGGAGTGCCTGCATCCCTGCAGGCGATCTGGGCCTGCAGCGGGAGCACTCCGCAACCTGCGGGGGCTTATCGCCCTGGCGACCCGGAAGACTTGATCATCTTCCGGGTCGCCAGGGCAATGAGCCGCCTCAGATCACCAAGTGCTCCCCCTGTAGGCCCAGATCGCCTCCAGGGATGACAGGCACCCCAAAGCCACCGCTCCTCCGGCTTGTCTGCCGACGCAGGCCTCGCAGAGCCCGCAATGGGATGGCAGCAGCGGCACTCCATAGCGGGCGATCAGCTGGGGAATGGCTGGGGGTGAGAGCGGGTGGAGGCCAGCAGACTCCAATCGCCTGCTGCTCTCCTTTTTTTTTTGTTTTCCTGGCGGAGGGATACGAGGACAGAGCGCCGTGCTGTGTCCCTGCAGTGAGAGGATGAGGGTGCAGCAGAGGCAGAGAGAGGGCGGAAGGGGAGGAGGGCAGGAAGCAAGGAGGGAAGCGGCCAGGAAGACCTTCCTCCCGCCCCGAGCGGCTCATGGAGGCCTCGGGGGATGAGGGCGGCGAAGCGGCCGAGCTCCCGAGGGGCCGCTGACCTCCACGTTCAATGAGTCCCCGCCTTCCTCAGAGCTCCCTTCGGAGCCCCCCCCAGCGGGTGAGTGGCAGGCAAGCAGAGAGGGCGAGGAAAGAAGGCAGGCAGGCAGTCTCTCTGAGGCAGGCCACACACACGCTGGGTCCGCTTTGCCATCCTCTGGGCTGGGGTCATTGGGCCATTCCATCTTGGGATCCTTCCTCTCTTCAGGATGTCTGCCTTCATCTTGGTTCGCATCCTTGTCTTCTTGAATTTTATTTTTAAGTGGTTTTTATTATTATTTTATAATAATTTTATTATAATAATATAATATAAAATAATGTTATATTATAATTTCAACATATTATAATGTCTATATATATACTATAATATAATAATTATGATATTAATACTAACAATAAATGAATATTTCTTGATATACTAATATGTTAATATTAATGATGTGTAATATGTAGTAAATATAGTAAATAAATAAATCAGGGTTGTCCAACTGGCGGCCCGCGGGCTGCATACAGCCCCCAACCCCTTCACCACGGCCCCCTACCTCCTGCAAGATATCTGCTTTTTTTTAAAATTTAAAAATATTTTTTGAATATTTTTTGAATATTTTTTTTTTTTTTCGGGGTGAGGGAGGGCGGGAGGAGGAGCAGGCTCCCTTCCTCCTCCTCCTACTTCCCTCCCCCCCTCTCCTCCCTCCTCCTTCTCTCTCTCTTTCCCTCTTTCATTCCTTCCCTTTTCCACCACTTGAAAGAAAGAGGGAAGGAGAGAGAGTGCACCAAGCAAGAGGGGGCGTGGCCAGAGCGAAAAAGGGGCGGGGCCGAGTTCTGAGCGTGCGGGGGGGGTGCTCATCCATTCCCTTTCCGGCTTCCTCCTCTTCTGAGGATTTGTGCCAGGTTTGGCCCTGATCCATCATTATTTGAGTCCACAGTGCTCTCTGGATGGAGAACTACAACTCCCAAACTCAAGGTTCAGTACTTTCTGTTGCTCTCATGAGAGTTTAGGTTTGATTCAACATGGCTGAGGAATGCTTTGATTGTATTTTCCCCTTATGGCAGAAGGAGGTAGGACTGGATGGCCCTTGGAGGTCTCCTATTCTAGGAACCCATTGTTATTATTATTATTTATTATTATCATCATCATCATCATTAGAGGCTGAATGGTCATCTGTGAGGAATGCTTTGATTGTGTTTTCCCCTTATGGCAGAAGGAGATTGGACTGGATGGCCCTTGGAGGTCTCCTATTCTAGGAACCCATTGTAATTGTAATTATTATTATTATTATTATTATCATCATCATCAGAGGCTGAATGGCCATCTGTGAGGAATGCTTTGATTGTATTTTCCCCTTATAGCAGAAGGAGACTGGACTGGATGGCCCTTGGAGGTCTCCTATTCTAGGAACCCATTGTTGTTATTATTATTATTATTATCATCATCATCAGAGGCTGAATGGTCATCTGTGAGGAATGCTTTGCTTGTGTTTTCCCCTTATGGCAGAATGAGATTGGACTGGATGGCCCTGGATGGCCCTTGGAGGTTTCCTACTCCAGGAACCTGTTGTTGTTGTTATTATTATTATTATTATTAGCAGAGGCAGAATGAATATGCCTTATCATTCAGGGTTATAGGCCTGTGTGGAAGGGCCTTGGCTTCTTATTTGACTTCCTTTCCACACATCTGAATAAAATCCCATGTTATTTGCTTTAAACCAGATTATATGAGTGTGGACTCCGATAATCCAGTTCAAAGCAGGTATTCTGGGTTATATGGCTGTGTGGAAGGGCCCTGAGTCCACACTGCAATATAATCCAGTTCAAAGCAGGTTTTGTGGGGTTCCTGCCTGGATATTCTGAGTTATATGGCTGTGTGAAGGGCCCTGAGTCCACACTGCAATATAATCCAGTTCAAAGCAGGGACTGGGACTTGAGACTGGGATTTTGGTGTTAATCTCTATCTCCAAGTCAAAGCCCCGGTGTCCTCCACAGACACCTCCAAGGCGGGGAGGGGGCAGAGCCGGGGAGGGGGCGGAGCTGGGGCAGGGCAGGGGTGGAGCCGGGGAGGGGGCAGAGCCAGGGGCGGAGGCAGACCCTTCGGCCCCCCAGGTCATCAGTAACCGGAATTCCGGCCACAGGTCCGGTAGAAGTTGGACAGCCCTGAAATAAATTATGTAGATTAGAATGTAGTTCAGCCTTTATGTGCGGCCCTCCAAAATATTTTTTTGGCTCTCGTGTGGCCCCTTGGAAAAAATAATTGCCCACCCCTGTAGTAAAGTCTACTTTCATTGTACTATTCTTAGTTCTAAACTGAAGTCTTTGTGATCACAATATTTATAAATACAGGTTGAGTATCCCTTAGATAAAATGCTTGGGACCTGAAGTGTTTTGGATTTCAGATATTTTTTACTTTGGAACTACCTGTTTTTGCTTAAACACAGATAATGAGATACCTTGGAGATGGAACTCATTTAAAATACATTCTTTATGTTTCACATCAATCTTATACACAAACTCCAACAGTAATTTTATACATGTGGTGCATGAAGCAGATTTTTCATAAAATGTCCCATCTAAAAGCAAAGGTGCCAATATCACAGCCACTCA
The DNA here is from genome assembly GCA_030556195.1 of Anolis apletophallus. Lineage (NCBI taxonomy): Eukaryota > Metazoa > Chordata > Lepidosauria > Squamata > Anolidae > Anolis > Anolis apletophallus. The sequence continues at coordinate 57,536,527 of JARBWK010000007.1, read as the reverse complement.
ATTTGGGACAATTTTGGATTTTATAATTTCAGATACTGGATGCTCAAACTGTATTATTCTTTTAGTCCAGTCGAACTTTCATACTTTCATTAAGTTCAACAAGGATCAAACTACATATTAAATATTTTCCCATTGAATAGGCCTCAAGAGTGCCCATCATATGGCAGCAATTTTTAACACAGCCAGCTCCCCTATACACTGTTATAATGAACTTGTCAAGTGCAACCTCGTCATTTCAAGGTAACCTTGGAAAAAGTGCGGCCATTATACCAACAGGATTCAAGTGTTCCAAATAACAAAACGAGCATATGAAAGAGTTAGCCTTTTCCCCCAGTGAAATGCATGAGCCCCAAATTCCAATTTCCTTTTTCCCCATTACCTCCAAGAGGAATATCCTGATGCTGGTTTTTATCTTTTCGCCAATCAGCAACAACATCGAGAATAGAATTGAAATGGAAGTCCATCCGCTTATCTATGGTGGGGTCAGTTATCCTTCCTCCTTCCTGGATCAGGTCGCATTTCTCTCCAATTTTATGCATTTTGATGCCCATCTTTAGAATAAATAGAGAAAAGGTATAATCCAAGTTATTCTCATATGGAATGCAAACCTTCAGTATTCAGATATGATATCAAGCAACAACAGAGCTGGGGGAAGGGAAGAATTCTAAGACTTTAAAATAAAATTCTCCAAATGGGAGAAACATAAACAACGAATGACATTAAAAAAATCTTCTCTGATAGATTTATATTCCAAAGCATCAGGATTATTTATTATAATACAAATGTATGAGCCTCACATCACATGAAGTGTTGTCATTCCAAACAAGGAAAACTATCTGCTGGTAAAGGCAGATAATTTTTTTGGTTCACTGCAGCAACGAATGGACCATTCAAACAATCCTAAATCAGATGATCCAATGAGATGTAACATCAAGAATATATAACCAGACTAATAACGTAGGCAAATTATGTTGGAGCATGCAAGCAACCAGTTAGTTGTGTATCAACTGTAAAATAAGATGCACCAAGCTGATTGGCTGGGCCACACCCGGGAGCTGGTTGAGCCTGGGACTTTCGGATGCTGTTACATTTTTATGCCAGGTGCTTGCAGAGAAGCAGCAAGAGAGATAGTTCGGAGTGTACTCTTGCTTCATGAGCTGCTGGAGGAAGACTCTCCATATGGACAAAGAAAGGCCATTTTAAATCTCTCATAAAAGGACATTGTGTGAGTCGATGTAACTGATCACATGATTGTACAGATGTTCTGAATTATTTGGTCTTTACTGAGTGGCATATTTTCTTTCTCTAGCAAGACAGTGTGTGGACTGATCAAACATGAACTACATGTGGTTTCTTTTACATTATGCCACAAATTATTTACAGTAAAATATGTACTCTTGCTCTGAAGAACAGCCACCTCTTGTTACATAATTCTTATTATTTCATTTCCAGAACAGGTGCTGTTCTGAAGCTGTCTAATATTTATTTATTTAAAGCTTTTGTACCCCGGCCTTCTCATCTCTATCGAGGGACTCAGCTGTATTCACAGGTAAGGAACCCTACTACCAGATGACCCCATCCTTTTTCTCATGGGCTGCTCTCCTGGTGGTCTCCAGCTTTTGTGTGGGGTTTTCCCCATTCTAAAAGGCTAAAAGTGAGAGCCAGCACTGTCTAATGGTTAGAATATTGAACTACAACTATGAGGATGAGGAATGAAATCTTTGCTCAGCTGAATAACTTCATTAGGCATTTTTGGGCACTGTCAGCTTTAGAGGAAGGTAATGGCAAACCTTATCTAAATAAATCTAGCCAAGGAAATGCTACGGAGAAATCAAAGCTGCCCTGCATCAGAGGTGGCTTGAAATTGCAAAATATCAAGAAAAAGATTGAAATGCCTCTCCTAATGTCTAGTTACTAGCAGCTAGAGCATTACACTAAACCAGTGTTTCTCAACCTTTTTTGAGCCGCGGCACACTTTTAACATTAAAAAAATCCAGGGGCACACCACCAACCAAAATGACACACTAACACAGTAAAGAACGGCTGGGGGATGGTGGCCTGCTGGGACCAGCTGCTGGGAGTGCCGAAGCCGGGGAAGGAGCCAGGCCGCACCATGGCCCGCCCCCTCCCTCCGGCTTCAGCTCTCCCACAGCTTCTCCAGCCTTGAGGGGACAGTGCCAAGCCAGCGGTGGAAGAGCCAGCACAATGCTGGCTTGGCACTGTCCCCACAAGGCTGGAGAAGCTGTGGGAGAGCTGAAGCCAGGGGAGGGGGCGGAGCCAGGCCGTGCCATGCCCCACCCCCTCCCCCAGCTTCAGCTCTCCCACAGCTTCTCCAGCCTTGAGGGGACAGTGCGAGCGAGGGGCAGGAGTCATGGCCCCCGTCCCCTGTGCCGCCCTCTGCCATGACTCCCGCCCCTCGCTCGTTGAAGCCGAGCAGAGGAGGAGCATGAGTGGTGGACGGGCTTCAGTGGGCGGGGCTCCTCCTTGCGGCTTCAGAGAGTGAGGGGTGAGAGTCATGGCGGGAGTCATGGTGGATTGGAGGCTGGCTGGAGAAACGGCTGAAGGAGGCGCCGCCCGGCCCTTCCTCCTCCTCCCCCAAACAGCAGGAGTTCAGCAGGAGGAGGGGGAAGGAAGGGGGCAGAGAGCTTTTCTTGCTGCACAGCAGGAGGTCCGTCACGGCACACTACTGTGCCGCATCACTGCGGTTGGGAAACACTGCACTAAACTATGTTGATACGTTTGGTTCTGACTCTTTTAGACTTGGTCCTTCTTCTGCCACAAGAATGTGCTCATCCCAAACTCCTCTGAAATTGAATTAGGCCCTTCAGCTGAAAGAAGTTCCCAAGTCTCTTAAAAACAGTTCTCTGAAGTGAACAGAAGTTTATTATTAAAGGGATCGACATAGCCATATGTTTTCTCCAATAAAAAGGCAAACCCACTTGCTCACACATTAGTGCTACTGGACTGTTGACACAGCCATTAACAATCTGTGCTCCTTTTCCGACAGTAATTCCCTTGAAAGTCTTATCATCCCACACTCTTCCTCCTATTCTGTCCTTTGCTTCAAGTACCATGACCTGCAACAACAAAATGGAACAAAGGGACAGTTCAATGAGAAACATTGCAATAAATAGTAGCTCTTCCAACAGTTAACAGGATGTCAAGAGAGTAAAAAGGATGATATCACCCCATTGATCTAAGAGTCCGGCCAGTTTGAGAGAGAATTATAAACACTGAAACCTGTAGCAAATCATCAACCTAAGATTTTGGACAGTCATGTACAAATCAGGTCTACCAATATGGATACTCTGTCCTTGATAAAAGGTGATAACTGTAAGCAGAAAAGCCAAACAGAAAGGCAGAACCATTATTGTCATATGACCATTTCTTCCTGCATTGCAATAGCAAGAACCAGACTTTCTTCTCTGATCTCAGCAGTTAAGTTTTATTCCAGCCATTGCATGAGATTACTGTGGTCATTCTGGGTTACAGATGGTGTCAGTTGTTCTCCAACATATTAGGAGATTGCCATGTTAGGAGAAGCTGAACAGAACTGGAGAAGATTGCTACAGACTAAGAACTATCACACCAGCCTGTTGTTGTGCAGTAGTTGCATTGTTGAAGGAAATGTGAACATATCAGCAACATAATAGTTTGGAAACAATCACTATAATTGCATTATTGTGCCCCCATTCTTTGCTTCTTTTTCCTGACTTGTATTTTATTTTCCCCATCCCCTCATTTGCAAACAGCAGAAGTAGACTGCTTTGAATATTCCTCTATAGCAGTGGTTCCCAACCTTTAGGTCTCTAGGTGGTTTGGACTTCAGCTCCCAGAGTTCCTAGCAGCTGGTAAACTGGTATTTCTGGGAGTTGAAGGCCAAAACATCTGGAGGCCCAAAGATTGGGAACCACCGCTCTATAGGAGGAGACAACTCTGCCGGTGACTGAGAGAAGGAAGATGTGTGGCAAGATCAGCCCAAAGCAAAGGAGCAGTAGCAGGAGGGGAGGAATAAAATCAGAGCTAACTTTGCTAAGCATCTCTCAGAGGAATAAAATCAGAGCTAACTTTGCTAAGCATGGGTCCATTCTTGTGGAGGTGATGTATGCGCCTTCAATATTTCTATGGAATTATGATGGCAGAAGTATTAAAATGCCGTCTTTATATGAACATGTCTTACCTTAATGCCAAAGTTTTGAAGTTGCCTTGCAGCTGCTATTCCTGCTGGACCAGCCCCAACCACAATTACAGATTTCTGTAAGGAAAAAGGTAAAGATGCTGTATCATTCCTCTATTACTAATACCACAGTTTTAGAAGTCTATACACAAAATAGGTGACGGCACAGAGGAACTACTGTTCCTTCTAAAGGATTCCTTAAGCAATTTCACACACAAGAAAAATTTGCACATGGATATATCTCATGGATGAGTACAAGTATTCATAATATATAAATATGTGGTTATGTAACATAACCAAAAACGTAAATACAGCAGCCACTGTGTATGCATAAATTTGAGACCATATTAATAGTGGCTACAAATATCACTTTGAAAATAATAATAATAATTATTATTATTATTATTAGTAGTAGTAGTAGTATAGATTATATTTATATACCACTTTTCTCACCACTTTTTCTTCACAATATAATCCATGGCAAAATTCAATGCCTTATATGTATAAATAATAATAAATAATAATAACACTTCATTCATACCCCACCCACCTTCATTTATACCCCACCACCTCCCCAAGGGGGACTCAGGGCAGCTAACATGAGGCTAAGCCCAACAAATTACAACAGAGCAAAAGAATACAACAAAAACATAAACTAACACATCAAATAAAAATACAATCAAAAGGATAATACAAAATAAACACAGAGTGTAACATAAATAACAAGACATTGAGCCAAGTGGGCAGGGCCAAATAAACGGATAGGATTTTAAAACCCTGGGTGAGATGGATGAGTAGGGTACTGTATCTCATGGGAAGTTTGCATGGGACAAACAATGGGATTCAATTCACTGAAGGATGAGATAAAGTGCATCGAAAGACATTATGTACTGATTTCGTCAAGGTAAGGGACTAGTTGTTCAATCCTCAAAGGCACACCCGGACAGCCAAGTTTTTAGGCTCTTCCCGAAGGCTGCCAAAGTGAGCACTTGCCTAATCTCACTGGATAGCGAGTTCCAAAGTCTAGGGGCCACCACAGAGAATGCCCTCTCCCTCGTCCCCACAAGTCACGTTTGTGACAGAGGTGGGAGCAAAAGGAGGGCCCCTCTTGAAGATCGAAGGGGTTGTGCAGGTGTATAAACACTAACACTACAAGTGGGCAATACTATCTGGAGACTCTATAGACATGAACCAATAACAATAATATATATATAGTATACAAATATATCAGTATGAATAAACGATTTGCATTTATAAATGACATCTATCTTGAAACCAGATGTATGGATGTATTCTGCCAGAAATAAATGGTGCACGTGTTTTAGTTGTGCGAAGACTCTCCAGGCCACCACTGACACCTGAGCATCAAGTGTCAGCGCTGAATCCAGGAGGACCCCCAAGCTGTGGACCTGTGTCTTCAGGGGGGTTGCAAACCCTGTTGAGCACAGGTTGCTACCCTATACCCCGATCCGATGTGCGACTGACCTGGAGGACCTCTGTCTTGACAGGATTAATCTTCAACTTGTTCATCCTCATCCAGACCATTACAGCAGCCAGACACTGGTCCAGTATCCGAGGCGCTTTCCTTGGATTTAGGTGGAAAGGACTTGTAGAGTTGGGTGTCATCCGCATAGAGATGGCACCGGACTCCAAAACTCCAGCTGAACCTCACCCAGTGGTTTCATGTAGATGTTGAATAGCATGGGGAACAGAATGGAACCTTGTGGGACCCCACAGATCAACAGCCAGGGGTCCGAGCAGGTGTCCCCCAGCTTCACCAACTGAAAACGACTCGCCAGGAAGGACCGGAGCCACAACAAAACTGTGCCCGCAAGTCCCATACTAAAAAGCCGGTCCAGAAGGATACTATGGTCTATGGTATCAAAAGCCACTGAGATGTCCAAGAGAACCAGCAGGGTCACACTTCCCCTATGGATAGGGGGAGTGTGTGGTTAATTAGATCACATATTATATGTGGTTAATTTGATCGCATATCAAATTAACCATATATAACAATAGATTAAAACCATTAAAGCTATAAAATTATTTTTTTTTAAACAATCACAAACACAACATAAAACATTTAAGTCTTGCATCGATCTTGAGGTTATCTTAAACTATTTCCATATTTCAATATTCCTGTTATTCATCAAATGCCTTCTTGAACAACCAGGTCTGAATTTTAAGATACCTACATTGTGATAGTCCTTGGGAAGAAGAGGCTGGTCTCGACTGACTGCCAAAACCCCCGTATTAATCAGACCTTTCCTGGTCATAAAATGAAGGATGCGTTCTGTTTCTCTGACACAGCGAACACGCACAAGGCCACGGACAATGATGTGGTGGGTACATTTCTGAGGAGTTAAAGGTTCCTGTATATTGAACAAACAAGAAAAAGACACTTGCATGAATGGCAATAATGTAATAATGAGGCCCTGCTCCAACTATAAAGCAAAATGTGCTTCATTTTCCCAGGAACCATTCCTTATTATGTGTGTGTCTGAAGGTAATATAATAAAATAATACTGCAGTCACTCAATGGCATTCATATGTATACCCAAAGACATGAAATTACTGTGCAAATGAAGAAGGTATAGATAAATCCATAGACTAGGGGGTTGTACTGAAATATAAAAATGATGGTGTGTTTTTTTTTTTTTTTAAAGAAGTCAACTGCTTACTTTGCAGTTGGTGTACCACAGAGCCAGGATGAGGTTTCTCAGTGCAAGGTACATGGTAGGGTCTCGTGAATATTCTGGAAAATCATAGAGTTCATCCAGTTCCATAACATCTGGTCTTACACACAGGGCTTTGCCACATTCATTTGGCTGATAGAAAGGCTGGAAATATTTGTTCATCCCTGGAAAACAATAAAGCATATTGCACAAATTTAGCTAGGGCCTCCATGGTGGCACGGCAGGTTAAACTGTCAAGCTGCTGAACTTGCTGACCAAAAGGTTGGCAGTTTGAATCCGGGAAGCAGGTTGAGCTCTCACTGCTAGCCCCAGCTTGTGCCAACAACATGCAAATGTTAGTAGATCAAAAAGTACTGCTTCTGCAGGAAGGTAATGGCGCTCCATGCAGTCTGGCTGGCCACATGACCTTGGAGGTGCCGGCTCTTTGGTTTAGAAATGGAGATGAGTACCAACCGAGTTGGACATAACTAGACTTAATGTCAGGGGAAACCTTTACCTCTACATTTAGCTACACCTCCCTGTGTTCCCACCACTGATCATGATGTTGCAGTCTGTGAGAGTCTGTTACTGTGTAAACTCTCCTGCAGATGGATCTTAATCCTGAGCAAGGAAGAGCTTAAAAGAGGAATAATTGCTTATTATATTTACAGGCTACTGTCCATGTTTGACAAGAGATATACTATACTCACAAGGGAGGAGATAAGTGTATCTCAACTTTGTTTGCAAGGGGACTTACTCCCAAGTAAATGTATAGATGACTAGACCTTTTCAATATTTATGTATTTATTTATTATTTCCATTTCTATACTGCCCTTCCCCGTAGGCTCTGGGCGGTTTACATAGCCTAAAAAGAGCACAATCATAATATGCAACAATAACATTAGTTTAAAACAGATTTCCGACCAGCACAAGAAAGTCAGCTTGAGTTATCAGAAGCCAACAGGTTAAAAGCCTGCCGGAAGAGCCCTTCGAAAAGAGGATAGCTCTCTGAGAGCCCGAACATCCTCTGGTAAGGGGTTCCAAAGGGTCGGAGCCACCACCGAAAATGCTCTTTGCCTAGTGGAGGACAGGTGGAAGGTCTGGACAGAGGGAACTACAAGAAGATTTTGTTCTTTAGAACGTAGTGATCTCTGGGAGACATATGGGGTGAGGCGGTCCCTCAAGTACACCGGCTCTAGACCATATAAGGCCTTAAAGGTCAACACCAGCACTTATGTCTGATATACTACTCGTTCACTTGGGAAATTGTTTTTAAGAAAAAGTGTACATACTGTATGTAGAAGGACCAAAAGGACAAAGGACAAAATATGTGGTATTATGGTTAAGCCAAAACTAGCTATTTCTGCAGTAAAGGGAAAGATCACAAAGGTAAATCTACAGAATTAAAAATAAGGGACAAGGGATTTTGCATTAGCCATAACTAACTATCCTCACAGTGACACTGTTACACAGGGAAACACCAGGGTTCGAAATTATTTGGAAAATGTTTGTCCATCATCTAGCCATTATTTCCTATATCCCTCTTATTGAATTAATTTGTGTCCACTACATACCAATACTATGTACTGAGGCAAATACAACAATTTGGTTTTAATTAAGAGGTTTGGGAATAGTATCTTTCAAGACCTTCCCACTTCTTTATCCTGGATTTGACATCTCATTCTCAAGAAGAGCATCAACAAGACAAAATCAAAAAGGCATGGCAATTTGACAGGTTTACAAGCTATCCATTCAAAACGGCAATGCTTAAACCACAGCTAAGAGCAGAATATTCCCATGGCAATAGGAAGGCATGCTTGGCTCACCAGCTATAGTAGGGGGAGTCTTTAAATGCTCCATTTTCACAGCATTAGATTCACCTATCAAACGGTGGGTACTTGTACAAGAAGGACTCATGCCCACACAGTCTGGATAGTATGCTGAGAGCCAAGGAGCCGCCACACTGTCCTTCAGCAATGGTGGGAGGATGAGCATTGAATACCACCAAGGGTCGGAAACCTCAGCAACCCTCTAAGAAAAGAGTGTAGGAAAGGGATAAAGAAAGAATAATGACACATGTAACCAGGTTACCTCTCAGTTATTCAAAAGATAATGGACACATAGATTCACACACACACACACTCTTACATATATGTTTCTCCAACAACCACATTGGATGGGGAGGGGCTCAGTGCCTGCACCCCCAGATCCCTCTGAGAGTCATTCCCTCTTCTCTGACCCTCTCATGTCTCTGCCCCCCTAAATTGCTCTGGTCTTTTCCTTCTCCCCTGCTTCACGATTCCCATTTCCGTCTTCAATTTCCAAGCTCCTGTGTCTTTCTCATAACTCTTCCCCCTCCACAAGCTCCTTCCATCCACTAGATCTGAAAGCTCTTGCCAGTTAACATTCTCTGTGTTCACTGCTACCACATTCTCCTTCAGTCCATGACCAGTCTTCACTCCTGCATCTACCAGGTAGGTTCACAATTACTGTTGGAATCCAACCCCACACTGCCCAATTCTCAAGTCCTCAATGAGGAACAGTTTAGTTAGTTTAGTATGAGTAAGGGTTTCCCTTCCCCCATAACTCCTGAATGACAGGTGTGAATGTATCTTTTTCTTCTCTATGCTTGTGTGTCAGGAGAGACGTGGTACTTGGATGATTTTCCCTCTCTTAAAACCTTAGAGGAGATGGATGTTATAGTAGCTCAGGTTCATTTCTTTACCATGAAGAAATGTAGTTAGTTCTTTATTATTGTAAATAAACCTTTTTTGACTGATTTATGAGGCCATAAAGAACTCCAGGAATCGCTGAAAGGAATGTGTAAGAACAACAAGGGAAGCTGGAAAACGCGGAGAGAGATGAGGAGTGTGTCAGCTCCCCTTGGTGGCCAGAAGTTTGCCAGAAAATTGCCTCTTTGTTCGTCTTTGTTTGTCTATGTTCGTCAACATATGTATATGTTGAACTGCAGGGATTGTCTGCAAGTATATGTATTGTAATCCGCTCTGAGTCCCCTTCGGAGTGGGAAGAGCGGAATATAAATGAAGTAAATAAATAACTAAATAAATAAATTTTGTGGTTTTTTAAAGATTGGACTTCTGCATGTTTTCCTCCTAAGCTCTGAACTCTTTACAGCCACATCACTTGGCACTTCACGCTCTGCTCGCTAATGATCTGATGCTCAACTTTTGTATCCTGTTAGTTTTTTGGATGCTCTGCTATATTTACGGTAGTTTTCCCTAACAATTACCACAGGATCCCCCATTTCCATCTCACCCTCCCAGTACTCCTTTGTTTTCATTTAATTTATGATGTAAAACATTTAGAAAGTTTACAAGACTTTCATTATAATTTTTTGTTTCTTCTGTCGATAAGAAACTAAACAAATTTTAACTGATTTTGAACTAGTATGAAGCAGCTGAATGAAACCACTGAGCTCTCAAAAGGAAGCATTGCTCTGTCAAAAGTCCAAGGAGACATCTCAGAAAAAATTATAATGGCAATAGATGTTTTAATTTAGAATTTAATCTATGTGACTGAGTGACATGGTTCTTCTTCACAATTTCAATCTAATGTATAGATTATACTATGCAGTGTGTACTCAGGGCAAGAACAGCAGCAACACAGCCACCACAAAGTGTGATATGGCAAACTAGGACAGTCAGCTCTCCACATTTGTAGGTTTAATATATGAGGATTTGGTTGTTCACAAAAATAGATGTGAATAATATGCTCTGCCTGGAAACCTCTGGGTACTCCATGACGACTCTGTTACTGTTTTTGGACTCCAAGTCGCCATAGTCAGTGCCTATTCCAATTGGCAATATAGAAAATGTACTCCCAAAATAGATACCCTACCCCCTCATCACAAGGTTTGTATTCAATTAGATAGTTTCAGAGGTCTTGGATCTTCTATTTCAGGCACCAGTCAAGATCTCTAAGAAAATTCCAAGACAGAAATATTTAGCCATGTTACATATATACTTTGCCTGTGTTTTTCCAATACCACATGCTTACCAGATCCTCAGGCATGGCGCACTGATCTGAGCCTTCCACCTGGAAAGAGCATAACTGGGTCAGAAAACAAAACCGTTCACTGATACTCATATCCACAAAACATTCTGTCAGTAAGCTAGGATATTATGTGACAGTAGCAGTAACTAAGCCTTGTATAGCATACCATGGAAGATGGGAGGCAAATTAATACACTACACTCAATCCTATGTGCTAAAATACATCAGAAATTTCTCAGAAAGGGTAGTTTGGAAAGAGCATAATTTACAGTGAAGTTGCTCCCCTGCCCACCTGCCAGTTTAGCCGACATAGCTGATGTTCTCTTAATTCCTGTTAAAGGAATGTGCATATTCCTGTTTAGGAAAGGTTAGTTTCCTACAATAAAAATCAACAATGATTCCACTTAAGATTTGGTGCAAACACCACTAGCTATTTCTCAAAAACAGCTGCAGAGAAAATTTCCATATGATCAATGAATAGCTGTATCATCACAACAGACTATAAACACTTTGAAAACACTTCCCAACAACAAAAAAAATCTTGGTGTCTCAGTTTGTAGGCCTGTTCTTGGCATTATTTGGGGTGTTAATTCAGAAAACTGAATTGGGTAGACCTCATTAGCATTAATTTCTTAGATATGGTTTTCATGGTTTTCTATGGGTGAGTAGATAGCAATTGGTATATGGCATATGATCTGTATCTCAAAAACTAGATGGGGAAAACTGGTGCCATTTTTGGAATCAGCAAGTCAAATATACCCAAAAACAAAGCTAACATTTGAGGCACCAAAATGTGTGCTTGCTGGTGTGATAATATACTGCCACAATACAAGGGTGCCAATACAATACACAGATCATATATTTGCAGAGAGGCAAAATGTCCGCCTCATGCAAACAGCAAAGAAGCCATTTTCCCCAGTACAGCTTGCCATGGAAGGTACCTTGGTGGAATTGTTCAGTTTGGTGCCACATCTGTAAGTTTCGGCCATCTGTGAGGTAAGCTGGATTTCCTTTGTCAACTGACGCCACTTCCCACACTCTGGCTTTGTGCACTGGACCTAGAAATACAATTTTAAAGTAGTGGTTGTTCATATGTATTTAGGAGCAAAAACTCACCAAGCAGAAATGGGATTCTTAAACATTCAGAATGACTCTTTCAGAAGGAGACACTGCTACCTGGTGTCTCCACACAGATACCTCACAGTTGAGATGACCATTCAAACCATCTGCCTCTCTGCAGAAGGTTTGGACTGGTTTTATTAATTCAAGAGATTAAGTTAAATTAAACTTAGCAACTGATGTTCAGAGACATTGTTGGAGACTACCTTGGAATGGAAGAACAACAACGGTAAAAGGCATGCTTTGAACCCAGGGAGTTCCAAGTTGAGTGCCTGCCATCTATGAGTAAGACAGAGAAAGAGTTCTGCTTACAAGTATAGATAATACTGAATTAGATAATGTAATTATCTTGATGGAAAACAAGTTCTAATTGTTCTATAGGCTAGAGATAAACAACTGTGGCTGTTGTTGGGGGCTGATTTCCTGCCACTGGGATTCTCCAGGTGCCACAAGCGCCCAACAATGGAATGGGAAGTGGCTTGAAATCCACCTGTAATTTTCAAAAGCAATTATTTTAGCTGTTAAGTGGGGTTCTGGGGCTGTAACATTCAAAGGTAAAACACTGCTTTGGTTTTTTTTTTCATGAGTGGCCTTTAACCCTCTTTCCTTCCCTCCTTCCTTCTACTTTTACCGGCCAGTCTAGAATCTGAAGAAGTCAACAGACAAAAAGAACAGTCTTGGGAGCCACATACAATTTTCAGGACCACACTTAGCCTATACAGTCGAAATAAAATATTACAGAACATTGTAGTGGACACAGATCTACCCATCGGCTAAGTTCTATGATAGTCTTATAACTGCTGACAAAGACATGATAAAATTACAAAGGGATACATCTTCCAGAGATGTGCCACTTAGCATTTCCTTCCAGTACAATTACTGGCAAAGAAAAGTTTCCAGGTGCTCTTTTCACAGGCATATGCCAGTATCTATGATGACCTTACCCAGTAAGGGAGCTGTTGGTCAGCCATAAAAGCTTTAGGGCTGGGTTCGCTTTTTCCATTGCTGGTCCAAATCCTTTTCCAGGCAGTGTACTTCTCATAGCCATCCTTATGGCTAAGAAGAGTTCCAAAGGAAATGGTAAACAGAAGAAACATGTAGCTGAGCAATATTATTTTAATATTGAAGGGTTACAATTTTAGAAAAATAGATAAGAATTAAGAGAACAATGGGTTTTGTTTGTTTTTTTCTTAAACATGCATCGATTCCTACAATCAACTCAGAAATGACCATATGTATGATTTCAATAGTGTGTATTATGGTAATCACAGGATGAATATACATAGTATATATTAAGTGAAGAATGCATTTAATGATATCCCAATCTCCATCCCAGTTATGGACACCCAAATCTATACAATGTTTTCAATGTCAGAATCTCTTCCATCCATCCAGATTGGTTTTTCCAAAACAGACAGCCTTTAGCAGATATTTCAAGACATTTACTAAGTAAAGGTAAAGGTTTCCCCTTGACATTAAGTCTAGTCATGTCTGACTCTGGGGGTGGTGCTCATCTCCATTTCTACGCCAAAGAGCTGGCGTTATCCATAGATGCTTCCTAGGTCATTCATTCATTTTATTATTTCATTACTCGTCCTTCACCAAAGTGCTCTGGATGACTTATATAAACAGGTAAAACAGGATAAACTACACAACAAGTGGCGATTTAAAATAGATTACAGCAGGGGTGCTCACACTTTTTCAGCATGGGAGCTACTGATTAAAAAAACCAAGTCCCAAAGATCACCTACCCAGAAATGTAAAATGTATAACTATTTTCTTATTTATTTATTTATTTATTTATATTTATTATTCATTTTTATCTACCGCTCCTTCCAGCAGGCTCGGGGCAGTTTACATAAAATGAAGTTATAAAACATCAACATTTCAATTTAATAGCAGCAATATAAAACAGAGCATAAAAATACATCCAACCACCCCATTTCTCCCACACTGCCATATTACCACACATATTATCAGCCAGAAAATAAGAAGAGAGGCTTTTGAACTGCAAGGCCATTTAATATGCAGCAAGGTAAACAAAAAGGGCATGCAAAAAATACATCCAACCACCCCATTTCTCCCACACTGCCATATTACCACACATATTATCAGCCAGAAAGTAAGAAGAGGCTGTTGAACTGCAAGGTCATTTAATACTCAGCAAGGTAAACAAAGGGGCATGCAAAAATACATCCAACCACCCCATTTCTCCCACATTTCCATGTTCCCCAACATATATTTCTCAAGGAACAAAGCAAGCAGAGAGGCTTTGGAGATAAAAGGCCATTTTTAAACATTAAAAATAAACAAAGAGACATGCCACAGAACAATCAAGCACCCACCCCAAAATAAAAAGACCGACCTTTGAGATGCGGTAAGGAAATGACCCCAAAGCATCCTTCTCCTCCTCCTCCGTCATTGCTCCTATTTCTACGCCGTCAGCATGCGTGCTGCCTCCAAGAGCTCACGAGAAGTCCGAGAGGCAGAATGGGCGCTTCTGCGCATGCGCAAGGCCAGCCATGCATTGCATCATCCAGGCCCACCCCTTTGGTCTCCTACGACTCTGAGTGGCTGGAGAAGGACGGAGGGAGGAGGAGGAATCCAAAAGAGGGGCCCATTCGGCCTCTTGGCCTCTGGAGCTTTGGGCGGCGGCGCGCGAGCTGGGAGCGGGGAGGAGCAACAACAGAGGACTTCTTTGCAGCGTGCAGGGGCACGTGAAGAGGACCAACAGCAAAAAACCTGGTCAGGGGCCTGAAGATCACCAGGCTGAGGCCCAAAGATCACCCTGGTGATCCCGATCACCATTCTGAGCACCCCTGGATTACAGGTTAAATGCTCTATCAAAGAGCCATGTTTTAAGTGATTGGGCAAAGGACCGTAAGTCACACATGGCTCTCATATAAGGTGGCAGCAAATTCCATAGAGCTGAAGCCGAGATTGAGAAAGTCCTACGCCTTGTGGTTTCTAGGCATACTTCTCTGGGACCCGGTGTAAAGAGAAGGTTTTCTTGGAAGGGTCGCAACAACCACTGATGATGAAAGGGAGAAAGGCGATCCCTGCGGTACGACGGCCCTTGACCATACTGTATAAGGCCTTTTAAGATTGTGGAGCTGAGATATGTATTTTATAGTTTTTAACTGTTAATTTTATATGTTTTTATATGCCTGTTTTTATCTTCTGATTTATTGTATATGGGCAGTTGTTGCCGCTTGTTCACCGCCTCGAGTCGCCTTCGGGCTGAGAGAGGCGGTATAGAAGCATGGCAAATAAATAAATAAATAAATTGAAAGTCAGGACCAACACTTTATAGGAAACCCGGTATTCAATTGGCAGCCAGTGTAGATGCTATAGAATTGGAGTTATGTGGCAACTCATAGGAGTTCTCGTAAGTAGCCTGGTGGCCGCGTTTTAAACAATACGAATCTTCCGGGTCGCTGACAGGAAGGCCGACGTAAAGTGTGTTATAGTAGTCCAGCCTGGAGGTGACTGTAGCATGAATAACTGTTGCCAAGGCCTCTCTCGAGTTAGGGTGCCAGCTGCCTCGCCTGGCGAAGGTAGAAAAAGGCCTGTTTGCTGACAGTGGCAACCTGAACCTCCATCGTCAGCATTGAGTCCAAAACAACACCTAGGGTTTTAACGGTGGCAGGTGGAGATAACGGTTCACCCTCAAAAGTTGGCAGCAAACGCACCACTCTTGCCGGGCGACTGGGCCATAGGACCTCGGTCTTCGCTGGATTCACCTTCAGTCTGCTAGCCCACAACCATCTCGTCACGGCCTCAAGGGTGAAATTATCAGGTACTGAGGTTGCCCAGGGCTCCAGACGCAGTAGGAGCTGTGTGTCATCAGCGTATTGGTAACATTCCAGACCAAAACTCCGAACCAGTCTAGCAAGTGGTCAGTCTAGCGAGAGGTGGCTTTGTCAATTTGTTCCTCTGTCATGTGACCAACATGACAGCATGGAGCGCCATTACCTTCCCACTGGAGTGATACCTATTGATCTACTCACATTTGCATGTTTTCGAACTGCTAGGTTGGCCGAAAGTGGGGCTAACAATAGGAGCTCACCCTGTCCATGGATTCAAACTGCCAACCTTCTGATCAGCAAATTCTGCAGCTTAGCGGTTTAACCTGCTGCGTCACCTTGGCCCCAGACACTCCACTAATGCTACATATTTTCTAACCAAGAGCATTTTACATTGTGGTTTCCACTGCTGCCCTGGGAGTGGGGATTTGGAAAAAATATTTTTTTAAACTACTCTTCCAAGAATCTCCCAACAAGTGACTATTCTGAGTATTATTGCCCCAAAAATTCCAAGCTCCATGTGGAGCTTCACAAGTTTCTCACAAGCTACTGATATGTATTGATTAAAGAGTACACATGTGCTGTTGGCAAAGGTATTTGCTGCCATTTACTACAGTTATTTTAAAGAAGTTGTTTTCCGGTAATTGTGCAATAGTGAATCTACATATCAGAGAATAGCAGCATCAATTTCCTTGTTACTATATCTTGCTTAATTCTGCCATTTATTTTGCACTGTCATTTTAGACCTTATGCTAAAATTAAATCAGAAGGACCAGCGAATAGTCTAGCAAGTACAATCCAGTGAACTCAGTGTGCTGTACATCTTACATAGCTTTATAGATTTTAGCAGATGATTATTAGCAAGCTTAGCCATGGCCTGAAAACGTTTCCAAGACACGTCAAAAATAGCCATAGAATCTAAAGAGGATAAAATACCTTCTGTAGTAATGATCAAAACACTCATTACAGAAGTGTTCTCCGCAGGAAAGGTGATACCATCTTGAGGTATATCCATTTTTTGCGCACCTAAAAAAAATGACAGGAGTCAATTCATTACAATTCATTACAACTATTGGCTGCGTACTGCAATTTGAAAACACCTCATCTCACAGCATCTATAAAACAATTCTACACAAGATGACTGTTAAATTTCTGATCTTCTGTCACCTGGAAAGGAGAGAATGGTAAGAGGGAACAGGAAGGATAGGAACACTTGCAATGCTGTGCCAAAGAAATACTTGTTGACTTATAATGACACCATTAATTTAATGGGAGATTTCTTGGGCAAGGAATATTGAGATGTGGTTTTGTCAATTTGTTCCTCTGAAATACAGCCTACAGCATCAAATATTTGTTGGTGTTCTCTCATCCAAGTACAAATCAGGGTTGATTCTGCTTATCCTCCAAAACCAGACAGGATCTAGTGTCTTATTGTATTTAGGCCTCACACAGCTTAAAACCTAGTTCCATTTTCAAATTCATGCAGTTTGAAGGAAGTGGAAACTGCCAGCCATGTCTTATTACATTGCCACTTCTACGGAGACATTCAATCTGTTCTTATTACCCCTGTTGTGCAGAAGATCCCTGGCAGAAGTAATGAACGCCGCCCAGATGCAGAAGGAGGTTGGACTGGAGCAGAACAAACAACTACACATCTGTATGATTACCCACAATGTCCTGTCGCATGCACAGAAGAATTGTTTAAAGCTACAGACAATGGGGTCGCTGTTGCCCATTTTTGGTCTAAATTATTTAGCCACTTGTGCTTCCTCTATTTTATCAGTTTTATAATTATTTATGACATTAAATAAATAAATAAAAACTATAAGCATAGTAGAGGTGAATTAAACTATCACATTTTCAGACAAATCAGCACCTGGGAGTTGTAACTTTGATTATAATTTCCACCTTACAAAAAAAAGCTATGTAGCTGCCTATACTTTTTTTTTTTTTATTTCTTTGCAGTATTAGGAATTTGGAAAATTAAGGTCGGAATCTTAGTCGTAGTCCTCACAAAATCAAGACCCACAAAATCAAGGACATTTCTAGAAGAGTTGGCTCACCATTCAACATTTAATACAGCGAATCTACTCTATCAGTAGTTGTACTACTAATAGGACTAAAGTTGCAGAAGTTTCTCCTAAGCTGATCAATCCAACCCAGGTTCAGAAGAAGGGGAAAGATAAACCCAAACCTTTCAGCAGCACTGGCAAAGCAAACTGGACATGTTGCAGTACATCCTGCTTTTTCACACTTCCGATACTTCTTCTCTGATGTATCTTCATCATCTTCAGCAGTCTCTGCAGTCTTCTTCCTTACCTAGTAAGACACAACTTCTTAGTACAACAATCTGCATTCATATATAGGTATTCCAGCTGAAAAGAAATCTTACACATAAAACTAGTTTTTAAAAAACTAAAAAGAACTGGTTTCACTGTACGCACTTTGTCACAATGAAATACAGGGGAAATATAAGCGAATTAGAGAAAGGGCCAGCTTTTCAATACAACAGAAAACAATCTAAAATAGTGGTTCTCAACCTGTGGGTTGCCAGGTGTTTTGACCTACAACTCCAAGAAATCCCAGCTAGTTTACCAGCTGTTAGGATTTCTGGGAATTGAAGGCTAAAACATTTGAGGACCCACAGGTTGAGAACCACTAGTTTAAAATAACAGTATTCCGTGTTCCATGCTGCAATTAAAACTAAGGATCAGATCCAATAAGGAAAAGTCCAAAATATCTGTATTCCATGTTTATGTGACAATACTGAGGTGAGTAAGAATTTAGGATAAATTTGTGGCATCTTTCGACGATGTGACGGAAACTGATTTCAACATGACGCTGAGACTGCAATTGTATGTTTTTAATTGTGAAATTGTTGTTATATGGTTATTTTTTTGGTTTGTTTGCTAGTGTTGTATTGAGGGCAAAGACTGCCTTGTGTAAACCGTCCTGAGTCACCTTCGGGCTGAGAGGGGCGGTATAGAAACGTGACAAATAAATAAATAAATAAATTTGAGGCTAAGATTAAAAATTCAAGCTCAACACCTTAAAGATAAAACAGCTTCTTGAATGTCAGGGCAATGGGACATCGGTGTATAACATTCTGCAGTTACTAGCTAGAGATAATATGTCCTGTTGCCTCGTGAACAAGATTATTAAATAGTTCAGCCAAATATTAGTTCTACTGTCCGTTCTATTAACTTCAGTTATAATAAATCACATGCTTGCTCTTTTTCTTTTAACAGGTAGCAACAATGTTTTTGCTTCTGCCAGTCTCAGTCTGCAATTCTGTTGCTTTTATCAATAGCGATTTTTCAGGCAGGTGTTTACAATGTAATTTGCCTTGGCTTCGCATGCCTTGGGTTGAAAAGAGTTAATTTAAAAAAATAAACCATTTTTCTTAAATCAAATCACACAACAAACTACCTTCTGGTTTTATTGTCCTAGTCCTTAAGCAATGTAGATATTTTGCAAAATTACTTAAAATTGTCAATGCTGTTCTCAGCCTTCCCTTGACATACATATTCAAACTTTCTAGCCATCGTCCTATCCTGCAGCAATGCTGTCCTACATATATAGAAGCTTGGAAAAGTTATTTTTTGGACAACAGCTCCCAGAATTCCCTGGCTAGTTCAACTATTTTGGAAGTTGTGGTCCACAAAAGTAAACTTTCCAAACTAAATAGTAATAATAATGCTAATAATATAATATAGTGTATATACATGTAATATTGATAATAGTAGTATAGTGTAATACAATATAATACTAATAGTAATACAATATAATCTTGGCTTTTTTCGCGAATGAAGATTCAAGAAGGACTCATCCCACGCTTTCTACAAGTGTATTGATGATTCGGAGGTTGGATGTGTCCTTCGAGCCTGTGCAGTGGATTTTTCTGGTGGAGCGCAGCGTGCACGGAACTGGCCTCACCCTTTAAACCAAAGGTTCCTCTGCCTGGGCCTAGCAAGCTTAGGACAGTGGCAGCGAGGTCCTCAGGTCGTAGGTTTGGTTCGAGTTTTCTTCTCTAGATGGTCAACCTTACAGGGTTAAACAAGCACCATCTACCCGGATTTGAAATCAGAGTTTTCCTTCTCTTCTCTACAGAGCCCATCCTGCCCTTTGACGCTCTTTGTCAGACCCTTCGGTTGTGACCTGTCCGGCATGGGAGGCCCTACCGATGGCTATTATGCCACTGCCAGCATAGCTTACAACTTCATTATGGTACGCAAGCCTCTCCCCCACAACAAGGGGGTGCCAATATAACAATTGTTTATTATATATTACATGCAATATTACTAATAATATTGCAGTATAGTGCTATAGTACAATATAGGAATATATAATTGTAATATGCTAGTAATGTAATATATTGTATATACATAAAACTTGTAAGCTGCTCTGAGTCCCCTTCAGGGTGAGAGAGGGCAGGGTATAAAATAGTAAATAAATAAATAACTAAATACTCTACAGTAGGAAGCCTCTCCAACCAGTGTAGGCTCCTTGTGTGGTTAAAAACCACCTGAATCAGATGTGGAAACCCCAAAGCCTTCCAGATGTTGCCAGACTACAACTCCCATTGGCCCTGGTCAGCATAACCAGAAGTGAGAAATGCTAGGATCTGAAGTCCGGCAACATCCATGGCACCACATGATTCCTAGCCCTGCCCTAAGCTCTAAAATTAGACGCCGAAGGTTGTGGGATCAGGCAGGAAAAGTACAATGGAGAAGTTAGGGTCAGCAATGTATTCAAGACTTTCCCTGCATCACATGAGGACCAGAACAGGTAACTGTTTTAATTTTTTTTACCCACTTCAAATTAGATGAAGTACCTGTCTTCCTGAACTTCTCAGAGGAAGGTTATCATTAGACTGGTCCACCACCAGTGTTTTTTTCTTTGTTCGGACTCTGCTGCTTGACATGGTGCTGCAAGGTAAAAGCCAGGAGGGTGGTAAGACGGCATGTTTGAATAAAGAATCATATCAGTTAGTGCGGAATCAAAACACTATAACTGCCTAGTATAAAGTCGACTCAAAGCACCTTAATTTTCTGGACAAGCACCTTCAAACATGAAAACACCTAATCTACTACTACAGATGTATCCAAAGGTTTTGCCAAGTTCCATCCAGGAATTGCCTACAAGCCTAGAACAAGGCACCAAAGGCAGCAACAGCACCCAAAGACAAATTCTAAGGAAGAGTCTCAGAGTTACTCAAAAGGAATGTCTTTGGGACATTTTACACTATAATGTTGTGACACTATAATAATAATAATAATTATTATTATTTATATCTTGCCACCATCTTCCAAAAGGAACTTGGGGAGGCTTACAAGGCACCCCAAGTGCAGCATAACAAAAACGGTACATGAGTATAAAACAATATCACATAAAATTATAAAAACAACCACTACAATACATATAAAAATAAAATAACACAGATTAAAAAATGCAGACCATCTGTAATTAAAACTAGCTGCCATCAATTCACAACTAAAGTGCCAGAGTGTCAACCTCATGTGGGCCCATTTCAGCCTACTCACGGTCAAAAACATGCTTAAAATTCCATATTTTTAGGCTGGATCAGAACGATTCAAGGGTGGGGAGCTAACCTAATCTCTTTTGGTAAGGTATACTAGAGCAGGGGAGCCACCAAAGAGAAGGCCCTCTCTCTCGTCCCCACACTGCACTTGAGACGGTGATGGGACCGAGAAAAGGGCCTCCCCCTGGTGATCTCAAAGCCTGCGCTGTGCCGGTTCATAGAAAGAGATGCAGTCTCGAAGATGGGTTGGACCCAAAGCATATAGGGCTTTGTGAATAATAACCTGCACCTTGAACTGAGCTCACTTTAACTTTCATGGCTACATCCCAGGACTTATAGGGTGGCTCTCCAGCATATTTATAAGAGCTGTTCTTATGAGACAAAGAAATGAAGACTTGTCCAATTTCCTATAAGTCCACAATCTGTAACAATAACACAGCCCAAGAAAAATACTTTTTTTCTTAGGTCCCTTCCACACATCTGAATAAAATCCCACATTATCTGCTTTGAACTGGGATATATGGCAGTGTGGATTCAAATAACCCAGTTCAAAACATATACTGTGGGTTATTCTGCCTATATTCTGAGTTATATGGCTGTGTGGAAGGCCCCTTAGTGTCTTGGTTTTAAGGCCTATTCCTGGAATTATTTGGGGCGTAGTTTCAGACAAATGCATTGGAGAGACCGCATCAGCTCTTCACTTAAGATATGGTGACTATGAGTTTCGATGGCGAGCAGATGGTGACTGGGAGGCAGCATACGATCTGTATGGGGAAACTGGTGCTATTTTTGGACTATACCCAGAAACAGGGCTAACATTTGAGGCATCAAGATGTGTGTTGGCCAACAACAAGATAATAGCAATAATAATAGTTATTTTAAGCCTATTTATATGATTTATACAATGTGTTTATACAATGTGTTGGCTTAATGTTTTTATGCTTGGGTTGGGGGATGTTGTTGTGTTCTTGTATCATGTTGTTTTGTCTTTTACCTTTGTTCACCTCTTTGAGTCCCACACATGGGAGAAAAGCGGGAGAAAAATAAATAATAATAAATTTTCAAAACTTCTTTATTGTACTAGCAAAAATGCATGCATTACAAGGCAGACATAAGATTAAAAGGCATGTATTAAAAGGCAAGCATAAGACTAAACACATTCCATGTTGCTCTTTGGGCCCTTCCACACAGCCCTATATCTCAATACCTTCTGCTTCTGGAACATGGCCATACAGCTTGGAAAACTCACAGCAACCCAGTGATTCCGGCCATGAAAGGCTTTGACAATAGATTTCGATGAGGTTACATTGCATTTTGTAGGTCTCTACACTGACCATAGTGCATGACATGGCAGTGTAGATCCAGCCTGAGAGTGTGACTCAGGATCCTTCTACACAGCCATCTCACAATATCTGCTTTGAATTGGGTTATCTGAGTCCACACTACCATACAAGGCGCTCTAGGTGGAGTTGCCTTTGAAGACTGTTCAGAAGCTTCAACTGGTTCAATGGGTGGCAGCCAGATTGCTCACCGGAGTGGCATACAACCCCTCTGTTATGCCAGTTGACAGTGCTGGCGTTAGCATTTAAAGCTCTAAATGGTTCTGGCCCAGCTTACCTGTCTGAATGTATCTCTCCATAGGAACCATCTAAGAATTTAAAATCATCTTGGGAGGCCCTGCTCTCAGTCCCACATTCTTCGCAGCTGTGAGTGGTGGGGACGAGAAACAGGGCCTTCTCAGTGGTGGCCCCTCGGTTGTGGAACTCCCTCTCTAGGGATATTAGATCAGCCCCCTCGCTCTGGATCTTCCGGGAAAAAGTGAAAACGTGGCTATTTGAACAAGCCTTTGGGATCTAATGCAACAGTCAAACACAGTATTAGACAAAAGTGAACATTGGAGCAGCTCACACGACAATTTCTGGACAATGAGACTAACAATTGAGGCATTGGTTTTATATGTTTTATTGAATGAATTTTAAATTCTGTTAATTGTATATTATTAGGCATTTAATTGCTGCCTGGTTGTAAGCCGCCTTGAGTCATCTTCAAGTTCAAGAAAGGTGGGATAGAAATATCGTAAATGAATGATAAATAATAAATATATTCCAGTTCAAAGCGGATAATGTGAGATTTCATTCAGCTGTGTGGAAAGGGCCTGTTTGTGGACTGGGGGCCCTTCCTCACAGTAATATAACCCAGAATATCAAGGCAGGAAATCCCATGTTATCTGCTTTGAACTGGAATATATGGCAGTGTGGACTCATATAACCCAGTTCAAAGCAGATACTGTGGGATTTCCTGCCTTGATATTCTGGGTTATATGGCTGTGTGGAAGGGCCCTAAGATAACCCAGTTCAAAGCAGATATTGTCGGATTTTCTGCCTTGATATTCTGGGATATATGGCTGTGTGGAAGGGCCCTAAGATAACCCAGTTCAAAGCAGATACTGTGGGATTTCCTGCCTTGATATTCTGGGTTATATGGCTGTGTGGAAGGGCCCTAAGATAACCCAGTTCAAAGCAGATATTGTCGGATTTTCTGCCTTGATATTCTGGGATATATGGCTGTGTGGAAGGGCACTGCAATAACCCAGTTCAAAGGAGCTATTATGGGTTTTTCTGCCTTAATATTTTGGAATACAGGGCTGTGTGGAAGGCCCTGAGATAACCCAGTTCAAAGCAGATACTGTGGGATTTCCTACATTGATATTGTGGGTTATATGGCTGTTAATAAGGGCCTAGTTGATTTTAAGTTCAAAGCAGATATTGTGCTGGAATTTTCTGTCTTGATATTCTAGGATATATGGCTGTGTACAAAGGGCACTAATTAATAACCCAGTTCAAAGCAGCTATTATGGGTTTTTCTGCCTTGATATTCTGGGTTATATGGGCTGTGTGGAAGGGCCCCTGAGATAACCCAGTTCAAAGCATATTAATGGGGTTTTCTGCCTTTTTATTCTGGGATATATGGCTGTTGGAAGGGCCCACAGATAACCCAGTTCAAAGCAGATATTGTGGGATTTTCTTGTATTGCCATTCTGTGGATATAGGGGTGTGTTTTTCTTACCTTAAAGGGCCCTAAAAATAACCCAGTTCAAAGCAGGTATTGTGGGATTTTCCTGCCTTGATATTCTGGGATATGGGGTGTGTAAAGGCACTAAGAAACCCAGTTCAAAGCAGATATTGTGGGATTTTCTGCCTTGATATTCTGGGATATATGGCTGTGTATAAGGGCCACAAATAACCCAGTTCAAAGCAGGAAGGGTTTTCCTGCCTTGATATTCTGGGATAAGGGCTGTGTGGAAGGGCCCTGAGATAACCCAGTTCAAAGCAGATATTGTCGGATTTTCTGCCTTGATATTCTGGGATATATGGCTGTGTGGAAGGACCCACAGATAACCCAGCTCAAAGCAGATATTGTGGGATTTTCATACCTTGATATTTTGGGTTATAGGGCTGTGTGGAAGGGCCCTGAGTCCACACTGGCATATATCCCAGCTCAAAGCAGGTATTGTGGGGTTTCCTGCCTTGATATTCTGGGATATAGGGGTGTGTAGAAGGGCCCACAAATAACCCAGCTCAAAGCAGGTATTGTGGGGTTTCCTGCCTTGATATTCTGGGATATAGGGGTGTGTAGAAGGGCCCATTCTAACCCAGCTCAAAGCAGGTATTGTGGGGTTTCCTGCCTTGATATTCTGGGATATAGGGTGTGTAGAAGGGCCCACAAATAACAGCTCAAAGCAGATATTGTGGGGTTTCCTGCCTTGATATTCTGGGATATAGGGTTGTGTGGAAGGGCCCTACTTAAAAGCAGATATTGTGGGATTTTCTGCCTTGATATTCTGGGATATAGGGGTGTGTAGAAGGGCCCTGAAATAACCCAGCTCAAAGCAGGTATTGTGGGGTTTCCTGCCTTGATATTCTGGGATATAGGGGGTGTGTAGAAGGGCCCACAAATAACCCAGCTCAAAGCAGGTATTGTGGGGTTTCCTGCCTTGATATTCTGGGATATAGGGGTGTGTAGAAGGGCCCACAAATAACCCAGCTCAAAGCAGGTATTGTGGGGTTTCCTGCCTTGATATTCTGGGATATAGGGGTGTGTAGAAGGGCCCACAAACAGCTCAAAGCAGGTATTGTGGGGTTTCTGCCTTGATATTCTGGGATATAGGGGTGTGTAGAAGGGCCCACAAATAACCCAGCTCAAAGCAGGTATTGTGGGGTTTCCTCCTGCCTTGATATTCTGGGATATAGGGGTGTGTAGAAGGGCCCACAAATAACCCAGCTCAAAGCAGGTATTGTGGGGTTTCCTGCCTTGATATTCTGGGATATAGGGGTGTGAGAGGGCCCACAAATAACCCAGCTCAAAAGCAGGTATTGTGGGGTTTCCTGCCTTGATATTCTGGGATATAGGGGTGTGTAGAAGGGCCCACAAATAACCCAGCTCAAAGCAGGTATTGTGGGGTTTCCTGCCTTGATATTCTGGGATATAGGGGTGTGTAGAAGGGCCCACAAATAACCCAGCTCAAAGCAGGTATTGTGGGGTTTCCTGCCTTGATATTCTGGGATATAGGGGGTGTGTAGAAGGGCCCACAAATCACCCAGCTCAAAGCAGGTATTGTGGGGTTTCCTGCCTTGATATTCTGGGAAAAAATAACCCAGCTCAAAGCAGGTATTGTGGGGTTTCCTGCCTTGATATTCTGGGATATAGGGGTGTGTAGAAGGGCCCACAAATAACCCAGCTCAAAGCAGGTATTGTGGGGTTTCCTGCCTTGATATTCTGGGATATAGGGGTGTGTAGAAGGGCCCACAAATAACCCAGCTCAAAGCAGGTATTGTGGGGTTTCCTGCCTTGATATTCTGGGATATAGGGGTGTGTAGAAGGGCCCACAAATAACCCAGCTCAAAGCAGGTATTGTGGGGTTTCCTGCCTTGATATTCTGGGATATAGGGGTGTGTAGAAGGGCCACAAATCACAAGCTCAAAGCCCAGATATTCTCAAAGCAGGTATTGTGGGGTTTCCTGCCTTGATATTCTGGGATATAGGGGTGTGTAGAAGGGCCCACAAATAACCCAGCTCAAAGCAGGTATTGTGGGGTTTCCTGCCTTGATATTCTGGGATATAGGGGGTGTGTAGAAGGGCCAGCTCAAAGCAGGTATTGTGGGGTTTCCTGCCTTGATATTCTGGGATATATTCTGGGGTGTGTGTAGAAGGGCCCACAAATAACCCAGCTCAAAGCAGGTATTGTGGGGTTTCCTGCCTTGATATTCTGGGATATAGGGGTGTGTAGAAGGGCCCACAAATAACCCAGCTCAAAGCAGGTATTGTGGGGTTTCCTGCCTTGATATTCTGGGATATAGGGGTGTGTAGAAGGGCCCACAAATAACCCAGCTCAAAGCAGGTATTGTGGGGTTTCCTGCCTTGATATTCTGGGATATAGGGGTGTGTAGAAGGGCCCACAAATAACCCAGCTCAAAGCAGGTATTGTGGGGTTTCCTGCCTTGATATTCTGGGATATAGGGGTGTGTAGAAGGGCCCACAAATAACCCAGCTCAAAGCAGGTATTGTGGGGTTTCCTGCCTTGATATTCTGGGATATAGGGGTGTGTAGAAGGGCCCACAAATAACCCAGCTCAAAGCAGGTATTGTGGGGTTTCCTGCCTTGATATTCTGGGATATAGGGGTGTGTAGAAGGGCCCAGAAGGGCTCAAAGCAGGTATTGTGGGGTTTCCTGCCTTGATATTCTGGGATATAGGGGTGTGTAGAAGGGCCCACAAATAACAAAGCAGGTATTGTGGGGTTTCCTGCCTTGATATTCTGGGATATAGGGGTGTGTAGAAGGGCCCAAAGCAAATCACCCAGCTCAAAGCAGGTATTGTGGGGTTTCCTGCCTTGATATTCTGGGATATAGGGGTGTGTAGAAGGGCCCACAAATAACCCAGCTCAAAGCAGGTATTGTGGGGTTTCCTGCCTTGATATTCTGGGATATAGGGGTGTGTAGAAGGGCCCACAAATAACCCAGCTCAAAGCAGGTATTGTGGGGTTTCCTGCCTTGATATTCTGGGATATAGGGGTGTGTAGAAGGGCCCACAAATAACCCAGCTCAAAGCAGGTATTGTGGGGTTTCCTGCCTTGATATTCTGGGATATAGGGGTGTGTAGAAGGGCCCACAAATAACCCAGCTCAAAGCAGGTATTGTGGGGTTTCCTGCCTTGATATTCTGGGATATAGGGGTGTGTAGAAGGGCCCACAAATAACCCAGCTCAAAGCAGGTATTGTGGGGTTTCCTGCCTTGATATTCTGGGATATAGGGGTGTGTGGAGAAGGGCCCACAAATAACCCAGCTCAAAGCAGGTATTGTGGGGTTTCCTGCCTTGATATTCTGGGATATAGGGGTGTGTAGAAGGGCCCACAAATAACCCAGCTCAAAGCAGGTATTGTGGGGTTTCCTGCCTTGATATTCTGGGATATAGGGGTGTGTAGAAGGGCCCACAAATAACCCAGCTCAAAGCAGGTATTGTGGGGTTTCCTGCCTTGATATTCTGGGACATAGGGTTGTGTGAAAGGTCCCTAGAAATAGCCACCCTACCCACAAACACAGGCAGGCACAAGCTAGCAAATGCATGCAAACATTTTTTTTTAAATGCTCCACAAGTGAAAGGTCTCCTTGGTCCAACCAAGCCTGTTCAGAGAAGACAATGCTAGCCCTGTTCCCCCAATGGAACAACCACGGCTGCATCCTATGCTCAAGCCGGGCAGCTCTGGAGCTCCCTCCAGCTCCCTCTGCCTCCTCAAGAGCCTCCTCCTTGCCTGCTGCTCCCTGGGTCCGAGGGAGGCTCCATGATGGGTGACAATGGAAGGCTTGCCCCGACGCTGTGCCTCCCGAGTGAAGGTGGAACGGAGGCCGGTGCACCGCCCTTACCTCGCTGGGCTTGCTGGGCTTCCGGAGCCTTGGCCCAAGAGCCCGGCCCTCGTGGCCCTCTTGCTCTCTCCTCCTCCTTCCAAGCTCCGCCGCCGCCTTGTCTCCA
The DNA here is from genome assembly GCA_030556195.1 of Anolis apletophallus. Taxonomy (NCBI): domain Eukaryota; kingdom Metazoa; phylum Chordata; class Lepidosauria; order Squamata; family Anolidae; genus Anolis; species Anolis apletophallus. The sequence continues at coordinate 57,508,171 of JARBWK010000007.1, read as the reverse complement.
GCCGCTGCCTCTCGGGCTTCCGCTGCCCTCAACGGGGAGGGAAGAAGGGAGGGAGGAGGCGCCGGCAAGAAGCACGCCTTTTCCTCTCCTCTCCTCCTCTGCCCTCCGCCTCCTGGGCCTGCGCTCAAGGGAGGACGAGGAGGAGACAAAGGCAGGAGCCTCGGGCCAGGAGCAAAGCCGAGCCCGAGCTGCCCCTTGGCTGAGCCGCCGCTGACACTTCCTCCACTACAGCCAGGTGACCTTTCTTGTTCTGATCATGAAAGAAGGAGAGTTGGGCTGCCCTTGCCTTTGGGAGGGCTCTTCCAGGTGCCAATCAAGGTCTTTCCGAATCCTTGGAACAGACCTTATGACCAAGGCAAGTGCAATCAGAGGCTTGCCATTCATTGATTGATTTAAATAAAGCATTGGCAGTCTTCCCTCGCTACTTCGCGGTTCGCTGATTGCGGACTCGCTGTTTCGCGGATTTAAAAAAAATTAATTTGAAAATGTGAATCCATCGAAGACGGAGATCTTATGGCTGGGTCGTCCTGGTATGGGTGAGTGCCGGTTGCCTACCCTGGATGGCGAGCGGCTAAGCCCGTCGTCTTTGGTAAAAAGACTGGGGGTTCAATTAGACCCACTGCTATCGATGGAGACCCGGATCTCCACGGTTAGACAGGCTAGGCGACTGGCTCCTTACCTATCCAGGAATGACCTCGCTACGGTGATCCAGGCGACGGTCATCTTGAGGTTAGACTACTGTAACACCCTCTACTTTGGCTTTCCCTTGTCGACAACCCGGAAACTTAAGCTGGTGCTCAGGGGTGGGCAATTACCGGCCCTCCAGGTGTTTTGGACTTCAACTCCCAGAAATCCTAAGAGCTGGTAAACTGGAGGGCCGGTAATTGCCCACCCCTGTGCTAAATGCTGCCGCTCGATTGCTGGTGGGAGCACCTGCGAGAGAGCACATCACACCAATCCTACAGCAATTGCACTGGCTGCCAAGTCTTCAAGCACCAGTCTTCAAGGTGCTGGTTTTGACCTTTAAGGCCTTGTATGATCTAGGGCCAGTGTACCTGAGGGACCGCCTCACCCCATACGTTCCCCCGAGATCTCTGTGCTCAGAAGAACAAAACCTTCTGATGATTCCATCGGTTCGTTCCTGTCGCCTCTCAGTGACAAGACGAGCCTTCTCCGTGGTGGCACCGACGCTATGGAACGCGTTACCAGACGACGTTTGGGCTATCACGGAGTTAGCCCCCTTCCGGAGGGCCTGCAAGACGACCCTTTTTAAGCAGGCCTTCAATCTAAGTTCCCCTGGACAACTCTGACCATGTCCTTGTGTTTTGTATAACAAAGTGTTTTATCTGCATTTTAATCTGTTGTTTTATGTAAACCGCCCCGAGCCTGCAGGGAGGAGCGGTATATAAAAGTGAACAATAAATAAATAAATAAATATTTTACTATATTTCTACCCCATCCTTCTCAACCCCCGGGGAAAGAGGGGGAGGGGGGGACTCAGGGCAGCTTACAAGGCACAAATTAGATGCCGGCACAGTAGACCATATAAAACCACTAATACAACAAAATTAAAAAAACATCAGAATTAATCAATGATCAACAATCAATCAAGTTAAAATTCCATCTATAACAAGTCCACATTCAACCAATACCGGTGTGTTTTCATGTCCATCATCATATTAGTCCATTCCAAGTAAAGTACTGCATTAAGTTACTGTGCAAAGCCTGGTCCCACAACCACGATTTTACTTTCTTCCTGAAAGCTAGGAGGGGTGGGGTCAATCGAATTTTGCTTGGAAGCGCATTCCACAGGCAGGGGGCCACAGCCGAGAAGGCCCTGTCTCTCGTCCCCACCAGCCGCAGTTGAATTGCTGGCGGAAGCGAGAGCAGGACCTCCCCGGATGATCTTAAGTTACGAGGTGGGTCATGGCAGCAGATGTGTTCAAACAAGTAAGCACGGTATTTTCGCTGTTTTGTGGGGTTTTGCCGCCGCCGCTCTCCAATACTTTCCCTCCTCAGTCCTTCCTCTCTCCAGTCTTGAAGGGCCTTTCCTTCCTTTCCTTCCCTTTATTTTAAGTTTATAAAGACTTAAAATAGTGTATAAATATTAAAATAAATAGAGCATCCCTACATCACGGTTTTTCACTTATTGCGAGAGGTCCTGGAACCTAACCCCAGCAATAAGTGAGGGGACACTGTAATCCCAACTATCAAAGCACATTATCTGCTTTGAACTGGATTATATGAGTCTACACTGCCATATAATCCAGACTATCAAAACAGATAATCTGGATTTTATATGGCAGTGTAGAAAAGGCCGGTGTCTGGATGGATTCGAACTTGGACCCCATAATCATAATCCAGTGCTCAAATTACTACAAGTTTTAAAGTTACTGTGCATATTATATTTATGTATAATAGAAGCCTAGAGTTGGAAGAGACCTCGTGGACCATCCAGTCCTCCCTGCCAAGCAGCAGGAAAATTGCATTCAAAGCACCCCCAACAGATGGCCATCCAGTCTTTGTTTAAAAGCCTCCAAAGAAAGAGCCTCCACCACACACTGGGGCAGGGAGTTCCACTGCTGAACAGCTCTCGTGATTAGGAAGTTCTTCCTAATGTTTAGGTGGAATCTCCTTTCCTGCATGGCTTTTGTTTTTATATGTGGGCCCTTGCTCCAAGATATCTCATTATGTAAATGAACCTATTCCAAAATAAAATTCCAAAACCAAGATCATTTCTTATCCCACCCCCAAACATTTGGATAAGAACCTATATTGCTTCTTGAGTATTTATCAACCCTGTATTTCCAAATAAGGGACATTAGGGATATTTTAGGGGCAGGTTCTCATCAAATACAGACATTCTTCCATTTCCACAAATTCTGCATCTGTCAATTCCACCATCCAAGGCTTTAAAATATGTATAATTTTGCACATAATTGATGAAACACAGGTTCACTTTCCGAAAGCGAGTCCAAAGTGCCATATATCCCAGCTCAAAGCAGATAATGTGGGATTTTACTTAGTTGTAGGGAAGGGGCATGAAAGTCTACTGTATATAGAAATGGAGCCAGCATGATGTAGTGGTTTGGCCAGTGTGCTACAACTCTGGAGGCTGGAGTCGGATTCCTTGATCAGTCATGGAAACCCAGCGAGTAACTTTGGGTAAGTCATACTTTCTTAGCCCCAGAAAATCCCATGACAGATTCATTTTAGGCAGGGGCCGTCTAAGGTAATTTTAAATGGTAGGCGAACATTATTTTGGTGCCCCCCCAAAACATTATTTTGCCGCCCCCATGTAAAACAAATATACAATTATAATATCACAATACCATTAGTAGTATTATATTGTATCAATGTATATACAATACATTATACCATACTCATACTATATTATATCATACTTATATTATACTACATTACAATATAATTATATTATAATATATTGACATTATAATATAATGTAACATTCTATTATATTATTATTATAAAATAATAAAATTATTTATTTAAATAAAATTATCCTCTACTAAATATTTTCATTACTCCTATAAAACTCAAATAACCCAAAATAAAGTAAAATAAAATATTATATATTACTATTTTGTACTATACCACTATACTGCAATATTGTTTGTAATGTTACATTTAATGTAAAATATATCATTATTCTATTGTTATATTGTATTTGTATTGTATTGTATGGCAATATTAAGCAGAACTGTATAATAATCAACAAGAAATGCCATGTAAATGCATCAAAATCAGAATATATTACCTACCACCCGACTCTTATTCATAGGAGTCTCCCATAAGTCCAAAATTAGGATCCCAATGTAAATGTAAATAGAAAAACAGCCAAAATGTTCAAATGAGGTCGAATACAGGCAGCGCGGCCTGGGCAAACTTGGGCCCGCCCTCCCTCTTTCTAAGTGTTTTGGCCTCCAACTCCCACAACTCCTCATAGCCTCAGGCCCCTCAGGTCTAGACAGAAATAGAGCCGAAGAAAGGAGGGAGGGAGGGAGAGAAGACGTCACAGAGGAGGAGGAGGAGGAGGAAAGCCCTTCATTCATTCCTTCACTTACACTTCCTTCACTGATTCTTTTCTCCTTCCCTGCAAAAGCGCGCGTGCGGCGGAGACAAAGAGAGAGAGAGGAAGCACTCCCTGCCTGCCCGATAGGGAGTGCTTTGCTTACAGGCTTCTGCGCAAGGGAGCTACTGGGCATGCGTGGAGGTTTTCGCGCATGTGCAGTTGCTCCTGCGCTCAACTTCAGCTCCAGAGCAACTGCGCCTGCGTGAAAACCTCCACGCGTGCCCAGAAGCGGTGTTGGAGCGCACAAGGCCGGGGTAAAAAAGCAGGCAGCTGCAGCACTGTCTGAGGAACATCGGCAGGGCCAGGATGGCGCCCCATGCGGCCAGGATGGCGCCCCCTTCCCAGATGGCGCCCTAGGCGGCCGCCTACTTGGCCTATCTTGTAGGACCGCCCCTGATTTTAGGGTCACTAACCCAAATATATTTACCCCGACACATGATCAGGCACTGCGGTTGTGTCATGTTATTCCTTCTTCAATTTCATAATACAGTGCATTGTTCCACCCTCAGTATTTTCCCATACAGGATCAGTATTCGCACTGAGGAGGCCCATACATATGCAGTTTACACTCTCATTCAGAGTATATGTGCACATCCGTCTATGTCAGTATAGCTAGAGGAAATTTTGACACAGAAGTACATAACTTCAGGAACTCAATATTTTCCCCTTCCCCAGGCTTTGCTGATAGGATCTCTATTGCAATCTGAATGGCATTTTGCTTCTTGGCCCAGGAGGGAAACTCAGGCCGCCCTGAACACACGAGGAAGCGGCAGATACAAAGAGTGCCATAAACTTTATTGAAGGTAAGGTGTGACAGAAACATAGTGACAATATAGGAAATTTAATGGACGAGTCGCAAGTAGCTGTTGGACCTTTTTCTCTGTACAAAGGTTTCCTGGGCCATGGAAAGTTCCCCAACTACAGCCGACAATGAAAAATGCAATGGCGCCAAGTTACAAGCAGACCGAGTGGTACCTGAAAAAGAATGGCTTCAGAAATGGGAAACAAAAAACATTGGGTTTCATAATGAAGAAGGACATCGGTATGTATTTGTGTGTTCCACAAATGCTGTCGTCCCTGACCTGGTGCCACACAGAGTTTGAGTACAACATCCATCATCACTGGCCATCTGAACCCATTGCCAGGATGTCCATGGATTATGGGAACTGCTTCATGAAAAAAGGAATGAAAACCTCTGGGCTTTTTGTGTTAAACTCTGAGAAATTAGAGGCTACTTTATATATGAGAACTTTCTGGCTACAGCTAACAAAACGTTAATGTAATCCAAGTATAATCTTGCAGCACTTCAAAAGTGGAGATAAAGGTGGTATACAGTAAAATCCCTGCCATGCTGGATTATAATTACCTGAATCTTTGGATACAACCAAATCCCATTATATTACCTGTGTTCTGGTCCTAGGATATCATAGATTTGTGTTGGAAGATCTAGATATTCCTAAAGAATTATTATCTCTATGAATTTTCTATGTCCTTTAATAGAATTCCACAGTATTCTCTGGGGGAAAATAACATAGAATCATATCAGGTAAAAGTAAAGGTTTTCTCCTGACATTAAGTCCAATCGTGTCCAACTCTGGGGGTTGGTACTCATATCCATTTCTAAGCCGAAGCGCCAGCGTTGTCCATAGACACCGCCAAGGTCATGTGGCCAGCATGACTGCCTGGAGCGCCATTACCTTCCCACCGCAGCGGTACCTATTAATCTATTTACATTTGCATGTTTTCGAACTGCAGAAATGTTTTCGGTTGGCAGAAATTGGGGCTGACAGTGGAAGCTCATGCCGCTCCCCAGATTCAAACCTGTGACCTTTCTGTCAACAAGTTTAGCACCTCAGTGGTTTAACCCACTGCGCCACCGGGGGCTCCTGGAATCATATAAAGCAGGGCTGTCCAACTTCTACGGGCCCAAGGGCCGGAATTCCGGTCACTGATCACCTGGGGGGCCGAAGGGTCTGCCTCCGCCCCCAGCTCTGCCCCATCCCTGCCTCCGCCCCCTCCCATCCCCTGGCTCCGCCCCCTCCCCGACTTCAATTTACTTACAATTGACCTTGAGTTGTGGAGTTGTAGTTCACCTGCATCCAGAGAGCACTGTGGACTCAAATAATGATGGATCTGGACCAAACTTGGCATGGATACTCAATATACCCAAATGGGAACACTGGTGGATTTGGGGGAATGTTTCCTAATACCTTTGAGTTATTTGAGTCCACACTCAAATTGGGACACACCAAAAAAAAACCAAACACCTCAATGCCGTCGCAGGGCTTGATGGGGCCTCCTTCCCCAGAGGCGGGTGGAGGAGGCCCAAAGAGCTCCCTCCTCCCTTAAGGGAAAACAAGCCAAGGGTGCAGGCACAAAGGAAGCCACGTACCCATACTGCGGGAGCCCCGCCACAGGGCCGAGCGCGCCAACGCCGCCATCCCCAAAGAGCCCCGCTGGAGCCGAGGCCAAGCTCAGGCCGGCGCGGCGGCTCCCCATCCGCGGGCGGGAAGCGAGGGCCTCCACAGGAAGAGGACGGAGCCAGGGGCTTTCCTGCCTCACTCCCTCCTCCCTCTCTCTGAGGGCATGGGAGCTGGCCTAGAAGCAGCCGCGAGGGAGGAGGAGGCGCGCGCCCAGGCCGGCCGCAAATCCCACGGGACCCGAGATTTCGGCAGCTATCGCGAGACTACGCAGCCACAGATAGAATTTCGACCTCCCTCGAAATCCCGTCTGTGGCTGGCGTAGTCTCGCGATGCTTGCCTAAACCCGGAAGTAGGTGTTTTTTAAAAATTTGTATTTTATTAAAACAAGTTAGGGGGCCGGAGGGAAGGGGCTCGGGGGCCGTGTACGGCCCCAGGGCCGCCTGTTGGACAGCCCTGATATAAAGGACCTAGCAATTTCCTAGAACTATTCTGGATATGGATAAGTGAAAACATGGGATGTGTTACAAAGGTCTTACTATATTTGACTTCTCATTTTTATCTTGGAAATTTGAGGAAGGAAGAGGGAAGGGAAGTAAAGTAACATAACTGCACCTTTAACCGCATAACTGCACCTTTAACTTTAACCCCCTTCTTTGGATATAAACTCCTTTCTTTTTCCCCCTCCTCTCTTTTCTTTTATGCTCGAAGAGACTAACTCAGTGGAAATTTGGAACATATTCCAGAGCCTCTTTTTATCAGGTCTCATTCTGTAAAAGGCAAACTTGCCCTAGTTCAATTACAATATGGTCCCTTATACTGCCATCAGTGACACGATCACTTTGAGATGTGTTTGTATGTTAAGAGCCATTCGGAAATGTGAACATAGTCTCAGGGCCCTTCCACACAGCCATATAACCCAAAATATCAAGGCAGAAAACCCCACAATATCTGCTTTGAACTGGGTTATCTGAATCTATGCTGCCATATATTCCAGTTCAAAGCAGAAAATGTAGGATTTTATTCAGCTGTATGGAAGGGGCATCAGTAGTTTAAAATTAATTATATCCTGCTTATAGGACTAGACAGTAAAAACTCAGTTGCCCTGTTTACCAACAACAATGTTCTTTTCTCCTGCAGTTCTTTCAAGAAGTACCTGGATCTCCTTCTGAATGGCAGGAATGGACTGAAAATATTTTTTCCACTTTGTGGCAAAACCATTGAAATGAAATGGTAAATATGTGTTCGATGGAAATGGGGGGAATGAAGAAGCACAGCTCTTTCCTCTATTTTGACATTGCATTACAGCTCTGTGGGTGGGAGCCTATAAAACACAGGCCGATTAAAAAAATGGAAAAAGAGAAGATTGTGCAATATTATCCATTTGCCCAGATGTACTTTGTATTGCAAGTATTCTTGTGAAATATTAATCTGACTCACAAGAAACAACTTTGCTCTGATTATCTGAAATGCAACCTTGATCACTCATGTATGGCAGAATCCTTCTCAGCTCAAAAGATGAAGTTAGTCTGCCCAAACCAGATATGTTAGACTACAAGCCCTCTCAGCCCTGACCATGGGCCCTTCTGCTTGTGGCTAATGTGACTTGAAGTCCAAAACATCCACGTAGCACCTGGTTTGGGAAGAAACTGTATTTCAGTTTGAAATGCCTCACAATCCACAGGAGTAGTTTCATGTGCATTCCTCACTAAATGGAAAAGGAGATGTGTACATGTTGTAAGGGCCGGACTTTAGCATGGCAGTTTAACAGCCAGCTGCAGTATATTTTGACAGTTCAAAGCCCGGGTCAGGGTGAGCTCCTGGCCTTTAGCCCAGCTTCTGCCTACCTAGCAATTCGAAAAACAGCAATGTGAGTAGATAAATAGGTACCCCTAAAGTGGGGAGGTATTTAAGACACCCATAAGGAAAATGCCAGAAAAATGCCAGCAATTAAATCAAGGAGGAAGTTTACGAACAAAGCTCTTCAGCAGCAACAGCGCGCGCGCACGCACACACACCATAGCCAGAAAAGGCGCACAGCCTCCAAGATGCCAAAGATGGGATAGTCTATATACAGTGTTCCCTCACTTATTGCTGATGTTATGTTCCAAGACCTCCCGCAATAAGTGAAAAACCACAATGTAGGGACGGTCTATTTATTTTAATATTTATACATTATTTTAGTAGTTATACACTATTTTAAGTCTTTATAAACTTAAAATAAAATGAAGGAAAGGAAGGAAAGGCCCTCCAAGGCTGGAGGGAGGACTGAGAAAGCGCCTTGGAGAGCAATGGCGGGAAACCCCCACAAAACAGCAAAAAATACCATGATATATATTTTAAATTATTTTTTTAATCCGCGAAACAGCGAGTCCGCAATAAGCGTACATTATTTAAACTGTTATGCTTATTCATATCATGATCTGATCACCATGCTCATTATATCCCACATTAATGGGGTTATTGGGATAACAATACAAAAGGTTTGCTAGGGTAGACCCTCTTCCACCCAGTCTCAGCCCCCCCCCCCCAAAAACAAAATCCTGACTACGGCCCTGTATACAGTTGTGTTTTATCAGTATATAATGGTAAATAAATAAATAATATTTGGCCAGAGCTGAAATAAGCAAGTACCATGTAGAAAGTGGGGGTGCCTCGTGTTCAAAATATAGAACATACTCAAAAATTGCACATGTAAGTATTGATTAGTATTGTAGTTCATGACCATTCAATCCATACAGATGCAAATAGGTTTTGGGATAATTGACTCTAATATGCACTGTGTTCACCATCAAATTTGCAACATGGTGCATCTTCTCATTTATTGGAAGCCACAGAAATGAGCGCAGCTTGGTTTGCATCTTGTTTCATGATTGAAAGACTATAAAGGTTTGGGAAGAAAAATCCGTAATTTTGGGATTAAGGTAAAAGTGGAGAGCCAGCATAGTGTGATGAGCCTTTTATTACATCTGTGGAGATCTGAGTTCAACTTCCTGCTCAACCATGAAAATACACCGCGGGTGCATCTACACTATAGAATGAATGCAGTTTGACATCACTTTAACTGCCATGACTCAATGCTATGGTTGAGTTCTATGGAATCATTGGAGTTGCAATTTGATGAGGCGCTTTTGTCAGAAAAGGCTCAAGACCTTATAAAACAATAACTCTGATTATTCCATAGTACTGAGCCATGGTAGTTAAATTGGTATCAAACTGCATTACATCTAAAGTGGGTGATCTTGGGCAAGTCCTCTGTCAGCCTCAAAGAAAAGCAAAAGTTAACACCCCCCTGAACAAAGCTTGTCAAGAAAACTGCAATAGGTTTGCCAGCATAAGTCAGAAATTATTGAAGCTACACAACAACAATCTACACTTGAGCACATGTCAAAAATCTCTAGCATTTAGCTTGAGTTAGTCTCAGAAATGGCTTTCAAATTTTAAAAAGCAATTGTCTCGCCACATTTTATTTTTAAAGATGAAATTGACACTTTACCATGCCTTGTATCTTTGGACATATGGAACCTTATTCCCACTGAAATCATCCTGGAGAAATCCCTGTGTTTGAAATTTTCGATACCTTCAGCATCTTCTCCCAATCGCCTATGTGGATTTTGATTCTTTTAAAAAACGTTTTTGGAAGACACAGTGAAAAGGCATAAGTAATTGGGGTCTGTCTTTTGTTGTTCCATTAGGTTATCTGACCTCGGTCACCATGCCATTGGCGTAGAAATTAGCGAAAGTGCACTGAAAGAGTTTTTCACTGAACAAAACCTTTCCTTTATAGAAGAAACAGTTGCAGAAATCCCGGGGGCTAAATTGTTTAAGGTTTGTATTGGATCCTTCATTATTTTATTTTATTTTTTTGAAAAAAATGTTTGTGTGTGTAACTGGACACATTTACCATTGATCTGATAACAGTGTGACTCCTGCAAGCCATATTTGCACATTAACCAACAGGCTTATTTCCTCTCTAGTAAAATTGGATTGAAATTGTAATTATTTTAACAATAGTAATGGGAGCCATTGTGTAATTTTAGTAGCGGAAGTCACAAATAAGTACTTTGAAGGTCTTCATACAGGTAACAGGCCAAATGTTGTCTATTTCTAGCATAAACTCTGATTCCGCTATAACCTGAAGACTGAAACCGTAGTTTTGAATAAATATGAAATGATGCTTACATGGAAACTTAGGTAGTAGTGACCTTTTTGTTGGTGGTAGTGGTATACTTGTAATGGAACAGTGTAGTCAATAGTAAGTAATGTAGCCCTGGCGTTTCTGTTTTAGATCCAGCTGTGCTGTTGGGTTTTCACAGATGTATTTTATTGTGTTTATTGCTTTTATTGTGTTTATTTTTCGATGTTGTTGATATTTTGTGATGTGTTGTTCGGGCACGGCCCCATGTAAGCCGCTCCGAGTCCCCACCGGGGAGATGGATGCGGGTTAGAAAGAAAGTTTTATTATTATTATTATTATTATTATTATTATTAGTTAAAAGTTAAAAGTATAAAATTAAAAGTAAAGGAAGAGATTGCTTTGTCAAGGGAAGGAAGCATTAGTGCTAGTTCCTGATTTGCAAAACAGGTTTTCCAGGAGTCAGTGCAACCTCCGAACCAGACAAGCTGTATATATACACAGTCCCTAGCTTGCTTTTTTATTTCCCCTTTCCTAATGCACCTTTCTGTAGCAAAATAGTCAAGTGACAGAATTGTGCTGAAGATTTTGCAATTTTGAGACTACTTTGCTTTAGCCTTGATTCCTGTGGACTGATTAAAAAGTAAAATAATCCTTTGAGCCTGTGCAATAGATTTTTCTGGTGGAGCGCAGTGTTCACAGAACTGGCCTCACCCTTTAAACCAAAGGTTCATCTGCCGGGGCCTAGCAAGCTTGGAGGGTGGCAGCGAGGTCCTCAGGTCGTAGGTTTGGTTTGAGTTTCCTTCTCTTAGATGGTTGACCTTACAGGGTTAGACGAGCACCATCTGCCTGGGTTTGAAATTAGAGTTTTCCTTCTCCTAGGATGATTGCCAAAAGGCTAGAGAGCCCATCCTGCCCATTGATGCTCTTTGTCAGACCTTTTGGTTGTGACCTGTTTGGCATGGGAGGCGCTACTGGAGACTATTATGCCACCGCCAGCTTAACTCACAACTTCATTAGGGTATGCAAGCCTCTCCCCCATGGCAAGGGGAAAATAATAATAATAATAATTTTCAGAGCCGCTTCCAAATACAAAGGCATAAATATTCAATGCCATATACAATCATAAAAACACAGCACAATAAAATAACAGATAAATCATGGTTTAAAAGCACATATAACATTGATTATATGGGGAGGGTAAACAGGCTTCATAAAGTGCAATAGCAATCACTACAGTTTCAGTATAGAATCTAAAAATATGAAATATAAATGTAAAAGTGGCACTACGAATGTGTAAACAGGGGAGATGGGTCGGGAAGAAGGGGGTTTCATTACTCATCAGCCTCTCTATAATCTCTGAAGCATAGATGAGTTTTTAGGTGTTTTTTGAAGGAGGGGAGTTCTAGCTTTGACGGAGAAGGAATTCCAAGGAGAAAGAGCAACCATGGAGAAGGCCCTCTCTCTCATGCCCACTAGCCATGCTTGGGTTGGGGCCAAGAGGAGAGTGTGAGCCCGTCCAACACATGCTGAAATTCCACACCCTGCTCTGCCTTCCAACTGACCAATAGTACCTCTGCCTTGTCTGGATTTAATTTCAGCTTGTTGGTCCTCATCACTGACAACAGGCACCGGTTCAGAACCTGACTGGTGAATCTGCTATGTATTTCTCTGTATGAGCTTTCCTGAAAATTATGTAAAGTGTCAATGCATTAAGAGCACATTACATGGAGTGTTTATAAAATGAAAGATCTTCATTAAGAACATAAGAAGAGCCATGCTGAATCGGACCTCAGCCCATCTAGTCCAGCATTCTGTATCACACAGTGGCCCACCAGTTGTACACGGGGATCTCGAGCAGAAGGGAGGGCAAAACCTAACCTGCTCCCCCCCCACAACCAGTACCCAGGGAAATCCTGCCTACCTCAACCAACTCCGAGGTGGCACTTGAATGTCCTTTTCAGTAACTAGCACTTGAATGTCCTTTTCAGTAACTAGCACTTTAATGTCCTTTTCATTATACTTTCTTATACACACAATGAGAAGGCATGTTAGATTTAATTGCATTTTGCACATACCGTGTTTCCCCGAAAGTAAGACACCCCCGATTGTAAGAGGTATCGGGGGTGTCTGGGGGGTCGGCTTATATAAGCCATACCCGTATATAAGACGTACCTCGTCCGCCGCCGCCGCAACCGGAGGTGTGTCGCGGCACACCTGCGCGGCACACCTCCGCGGCACACCTCTTCGCCAGGGCTCCAGGCAAGGGCGGGAAAGGAGCCAGGGGCGGGAGGAAGCGGCGGCGTCACTGTGACGCTGCGATCCTCACCACGCCCTGGCTCCTTTCCCCCTCCCTTGCTTGAGGAAAAGGGAGAGAGGGAGGAGCCAGGGGCGTGGTGAGGATCGCAGCGTCACAGTGACACGTCGCCGTCGTCCGCCCTGGCTCTCTTCCCCACCCTTGCAAGGGAGGAGGAAGAGAGCCAGGGGCGGGAGAGATGACGCGTCACAGTGACGCGTCGTCCCCTTCTCCCCGCCCCTGGCTCTCTTCCTCCTCCCCTTCCAAGGTGGGGGAAGAGAGCCAGGGGCGGATGAAGCGGCGACATGTCACTGTGACGCTGCGATCCTCACCACGCCCTGGCTCCTTTCCCTCTCCCTTTCCTCAAGCAAGGGAGGGGAAAAAGGAGCCAGGGCGTGTGAGGATCGCAGCGCCACAGTGACGCCGCGCTTCCTCCCCCCCCTGGCTCCTTTCCCCTCCCTTGCCTGGAGCCCTGGCGAAGAGGTGCCGCGGAGGTGTTCACTTGGTGTGCCGCGCACACCTCCGTTGCGGCGGCGTGGCGGCGGTGGCGGCGGCGTGGGCGTGGCGACGGGTACGTCTTGGGTTATATAAGACGTACCCGAAAGTAAGACGTTAGGGGACTTTTGGGGGGGAAAGAAAGTAAGACGCTGTCTTACTTTCGGGAAACACGGTATCTTTCTAGAAGGAAGTCCTGCAGCACTTTGATGGATCTATTATAACACAAGCCGTGAACCTTCATGGACCAGAATATTCACTTTATTGGATGCATAAAATATTTTCCTGGGTGTATACATTTATAAAGTATATAATGTACATAGACATAGATACACAACCATAGGTAGATATGCATACATGCAATATGGTTGTAGGAGTAAGAAAGGTACATTAGCAAAGAAAAGTACATTAGCAATGATCTTAGAATAGAATTTGGTATTCCATTCTACCAATAATAATATATGAAATAATTATGTTAAAAGTAATTTTCAATACTGTCTCCCATGTTCTTTAACATCTACATGAAGCCGCTGGGGGAGGTCATCCGGAGTTTCGGAGTGCGGTGTCATCTGTACACAGATGATGTCCAACCCTGTCACTCCTTCCCACCTGCTACTAAGGAGGCTGTTTAGGTCCTGAACCGGTGCTTGGCTGCTGTGTCGGACTGGATGAGGGCGAACAAATTGAAATTGAATCCAGACAAGACAGATGCACTCCTGGTCGGTCGAAAGGCCGAACACGGCATAGGGTTACAGCCTGTGTTAGACGGGGTTACACTCCCCCTGAAGACGCAGGTTCGCAGTTTGGGTGTGATCCTGGACTCATCGCTGAGCCTGGAACCCCAGGTTTCGGCGGTGACCAGGGGAACATTTGCACAGTTAAAACTTGTGCGCCAGTGTCACACCACAGCACCTTCAGGCCGCCTATTTGCTTGGGTCTACATTGAGCCAGCAGGGCTGTTAAGTAGTTAAACAGTCAGCTTGAAGCTTCCCAGGCCCCAGCAGGGCCTCTCTGCATTCTCGTGTGAAACTGGTACGGAATGCATAGATAACTACCTCCAAGGTTACCAAAACTAGCCTCCCTTTTGCAAGGCGCTTCGGAGGAGCCATAAACTACTCCCCGCAAGCACATCTGGCAGGCACATTCCGATGGACCTTAGGTAACAATAAACATATAGTTTCTCATTAATCATTGGGCTTGATGTTCAACGCACCGGAACTGGTCACAGAATCCTATATCTGTGAGTCCCTCACCATAGGATTCATCTCGGATCAACTTTTGCTCAAGGAAGATGCTACTCTGAAGCACCGGCCGTGAACGGCCTGCCTTAAGCTACACCCGCCCTTTCCAACGGGCTGCCTTGGATCCCTGAACTCTGTGTGTGTCTTGCTCAAGCCTTGTTCCTGAAAAGACTTTGCTGCTAAACCACCTTGCTTTCCAAGCTGCCCGTCTGCCGAATCGGAGGGAATCTGTTTGGAGACTCTTCCTGCGCATCCGGCTTGGAATCCCCGCCGCAGGTTTATAGTTACCTGCTGTTCCTGTTTGCTGCTACTTTAAGGCTTTGTATTAGCCTTCACGCTTTCCTTATTTCCTGCACAATAAAACTGTGTTGTACCTCAAAGCTGTGTGGTTTGTTCAGGGAGGTCAAGTGTGCCCAGGCCCTGAGAGGCGACAGCCAGCTGCGCCCGTACCTTGGGAAGTCTGACTTGGCCACGGTGGTCCACGCTCTGGTTACATCCCGTATAGATTACTGCAATGCTCTCTATGTGGGGTTGCCTTTGAAGACTGTTCAGAAGCTTCAACGGGTCCAACAGCCAGGTTGATAACAGGAGTGGCATTCAGAGAGCGTACAACCTGTTGTGCCAGCTCCATTGGCTGCCAGTTTGCTACCAGGCACAATTCAAAGTGCTGGCTTTAGCCTTTAAAACTCTAAATGGTTTGGGTCCAACTTACCTGTCTGAATGCATCTCCCCCTATGAACCATTGAGATGTTTAAGATCATCCGGAGAGGCCCTGCTCTCGGTCCCGCCTTCTTCGCAGGCGCGACTGGTGGGGACGAGAGACAGGGCCTTTTCAGTGGTGGCTCCTCGGCTTTGGAACGACCTCTCTAGAGACATCAGATCGGCCCCCTCCCTTCTGACATTTTGCAAGAAAGTCAAGACCTGGCTGTTTCAGCAGGAATTTGCTGATGAAATATAACGGTTTAATTAGATATATGGAATGACGACGATGTGCCGGAAAGTGATTTCAACATGACGCTGAGACTGTAATTGTATGTTTTAACTGGTAACTTGTTGTTATATGGTTATCTTTTGGTTTGTTTGCTTGTGTTATATTGGAGGGGAGAGACTGCCTTGTGTAAACCGCCCCGAGTCGCCTTCGAGCTGGGAGGGGCGGTATAGAAATGTGACAAATAAATAATTAAAATAATTTTGTGGCTATCACCAAGTATCAAGAAATGACCTCATCCTCATAATTGATAGAAGTCCCAAACAGTAGAAGTAAACTTATTGAAAAATATTAATTCAGCAGTTCTACACTAATTTCTTGCATTGAAGTTCCTGTGAGTTCAGGGGACTATTGGGAAGCTCATGTGTTTAAGGCCAGACAGAAGAGCCCTTCCAAGTTAGGATGCATTTGTGGATTTCAGATGCTGAAATAAAATTTAATGCTTTGATATAATACTTGTCAAAACCTTACTAATCACACTTTCTACTTTAGTTTTTTTAATTCTCTCTTTTAAATTACAGAGCACAACTGGAAATATTTCTTTGTACTGTTGCAGTATATATGATTTGACCAGGTAAGAATAAAATGGTGTTTTTTATTTTCCCCGTCTATTAGGATGCTTATGATGGTATGAATATTGAAATGTAGCTAACTCAATAAATCCTTTAAACCTAATACATTTGGCTAAAACTGCTCTTGAATAAGTGCTTTCAGTTTTGTGAGTTAAACCTTGGAATTCCTCATGCTGAGGTACAAGCAAAGACCTAGTAGTTTTGCAAAAAGAGTTAGGCTTTTTCGAATTGTGTGTCATTTCCTTAGTGCCATAATTACTGGTTTAATTATGTAGAAATGCTAATGCTGAAATTAAATTGGTCCCCTTGATTGGAAAAATATAATTAAGCTGCCTCTTTTAATTAGCAAATGTCCAACTTCATTCAAAACTGAATTAATTTTAATTTGTTCGTTCCTATTATTTTGTGCATTAGTCTGTTGTGCGTTGAGGACAACTTGACATGTTTCACAATGTTTCAGGTTCTAAGCTTTAAATAATATATAATGCTTATATAATGTACGCAATACTTACCATACCATGAATTAGAATTTAACACAAGAGCCATATCCTTGCAGCATAAGAAAGCTTGTGCTACATTCATCATAATCCAGTAAATGTATTTTGTTATACTCTGTACAGTATTCCTGATGTTTCACATGATCAGGATTCTGTGATTTTAATTGATGTTTTAATTGCTTCTGTTTATTTACCGATATGTTTCCTTTGTAAGGCCGCCCTGAGTCCCCTTCAAAGTTGAGAAGGGTGGGATATAAGTGTGTAAATCAATCAATAAATAAATTTGCATGGTCTTCCTCATGCAGATTCGGAGTGCTCTCAGAAGTACTCTTTAAGACCATAATTACTACTCAGTATGTTTTTCCTGTTGCACAGTTGTACAATTTCTGATATGCAACTTTATCTTCCCTTCTTTAAGCACAGTCACTGGCAAGTTTGATGCGATTTGGGACAGGGGCTCTCTAGTGGCTGTTAACCCTTCCGAAAGACAAAGGTCAGTAAATGATAACATATTTTATGTTATTATTAAAACTGTTCTGTTACTACAGTATCATAACAATGCTTTGGTTCTACTTTTGACACATCCTGTGTAGCACCACTTGGGAAAGGGTTCAAAAGGGATAAACAGCTAATGAGTTCAGCTGGGTCAAGTGTTTTGGGAAGCCTAGAGGGATTTTAGTGACCTTATATAATGGATTCTTCAACCATAGTTTCTCACACTGAGAAACCTTCTGGCCAGGACTGTTCACTGTTCATCTACAGCAGGCATAGATCTGTTGTCCTGTGGGACAGGGGAATTTGTCACATCCAGTAGTCAATCCCAGCCCCCTCCTGGGGATCAGCTTTAGATCCATCAAAAATCCCCAAAATGTTGCTTGCCATTAAGAGTCCTAACCTGGGGATGGAAATGTGTCAATCAAGTCTAGATGTCTAATGTCCCCCCCATTGGCTGCCAATTAGTTTCTGGGCAAAGTACAAGGTGTTGGTTTTGACCTTTAAAGCCCTACATAGTTTCGGTCCATGTTACCTACAGGATTGCCATACAATCTGCCCTGCACACTTAGGTCCTTGTGGGGGGAGGTACTCCTGCAAGCCAGAACCCAACTGGCAACCACCACCCAGAGGAACTTTGGATTGGTCACCCCAAGATTGTGGAATGACCTGCTGGAAGTGCTAACAGCTAACTGAGCTGTCAAAATTCAAGACATAAATGAAGACCTACACGGTCAATTTTAACTTGTCAATTTTAACTGGCATTTTATTGGTATAGTCTTGTGTGTATTTTGTTATATTTATTTTAATAGCCTAATAGGTTGTTCAGGCCTGTCTTAGACATTCCCAAATTTTCACCCTATTGGATCTTGAAGTAGTTTATATGTGAACTCAACTATCATCTCTCAGACATGACCCACCCCCATGTTGGACTGAGAGAAGGTGTGGCATAGTGGTTGGAGTGTTGAAATGCAACATTGGAAAACCAAGTTTCAAATCCATGGTCAGGCATGGATGAGTCAGAAATTACTTCAAGACATACAACAATAAAAACACCATCATCATTGTATACTGTGCCACTGATCTGTAGCCTCTAAAAGTGATTATTGGCCCCCACAGTTGTTTGCTGGGAACAGGGGTGTGACTCCAGAGTCCTTGAGAGTTATGTAAAGAGGATGTCTAAATTTCTCCTGTGATCCGAACAAGACCTTTATACTTTGAACCATTCTGGACTGGCATACAATAGTTTGGAACCTAAGCCAGAAATGTCCCTTTCTTCCCTCAATGCCCCACAGAGACTCACTAATTATCATGAAACACAATGAATGGAATCTGCATTACAGCAGCACTGTTCATTTCAAAGGGAAACATCCCAGTGCATTGTGTCTCTCGGGTCAGACAATATCGGCCTCCTGCTTTGCTCCTCATCAAAGTATTTTCTAACAGGGCCTGGCCAACCGTACATAGTGGGAACAAATGTTTCAGAGACATGCAGAGATCTCTCTGAAATATCTGGAAGGAACAATGTATTGAAACATGGGAAGAGTGGTATATCCCCCACAAACACACACATACAAAAAAGGAGGTCTGAGTTTGAGGCAAACAAAGATGGATAAAGATAGAAGAATAAGTCTGATGAAGCAGTCATCTTGTGGCACCTTAAAGCTTATCATGATATAAATGTATCTCTAGTAGAGTTTACTTAACCAAATGCATGAAATGCTATGCCAAGGTGGCCACTGTATATTCACCTCTTAGCAGAGGTGGGAAAAGACAAAGCAGTGAGGTTTGAGCGAAATGGAGTCAGATAATTGTGTCCGTATTGTTACAGAGAGTATTCACATCCCAAATGTCCTGGCATTTGTGAGCTAATTGGTATATATTTGTTGTTCTCTGCCTTCACAGAACTCTTGACTTCTGGTGACCATCTCATAGTGTTTTCTTAGCAAGGTTTTTTTTTCAGAGGGAGCCTGCACTTGCCTCCCTTTGAGGCTGAGAGGGTGTCACCCAGTGGGTTTCCATGGCTGAGTAGACTCTTAGTCCAACATTCAAACCACTACACCACATTGTCTTAGAACATGTAGTGGGACAAAAACATGTTATCTTGATTCCAGCCATAGATGGTAGAACCAAACTGCCTGATAAACTCTTAATTTAGCAATTTCATGCCACTGAAGCGCTTTTACTGAAAAAAATCCTACCTTAAGCAGGAAAAGAATAAGCGCAGTTCTCTCTCTCTCTCTCTCTCTCTCTCTCTCTCTCTCTCTCTCTCTCTCTCTGGGGAACTGATGTATGGGGACAGATTTGCTGCTTGACATGATTGTTCATACTGTTTGCTTCTGCTTACGCTCTACTTGTATATTCCTTATTTGTTTTTTATTTATATCTCAGCTTTCTCCCAATATTGGATCTAAGCCAGCAAGGGGAACACTTATTACAAAAAGGCCATATGCTGCGCTTTTTCAGAGAAGCTAAAGCCATCTCACATTTCTCATGGGTTGTTCATCAATACAGGCTCCTATTGTACCTGTCCTACTTTTATCAGATTTTTACATTTCTGTACACTGATTTTTTTTTCCGTGTCAGTAGCGACTTGAGAAATTGCAAGTCATTTCTGGTGTGAGAGAATTGGCCACCTGCAAGGACGTTGCCCAGGGGATGCCAGATGTTTTTTGATGTTTTACCATTCTTGTGGGAGGCTTCTCTCATGTCCCCGCATGGGGAGCTGGAGCTGACAGAAGGAGCTCATCCATGCTCTCCCCAGATTCTAACCTCCAACCTTTGAACCAGTCTTCAGTCCTGCTGACACAAGGGTTTAACTAATTGCACCATCAGGGGCTCCTACATATTAATGTATTTGATTCAGTTGTACATTGCCACACTTTATTTATATACCCCAATGACTGTTTTGTTTTTCTTCTAAGGTATTCCCAGTTGATCTTATCTCTGATGAACAATAAGTGCAGTTGTCTTCTAATTACTTGTGAATATGATCCAAGAAAACATAAAGGTAACAATAGTCTGGCTGAAGGCATGGCTATATATTTTGTAGCTGTAACACTGTGGCATAGTATTGTATTTAAATTCCCATAAAGAGGTGACCTTTTACGTCTAGAGATGAGCAAGAAATTGGGTCAACAGGTAAGTCCAGCAAGGGATTACAGAACAGAAGGATAAACCACGTCCGAGTTCAACAATGTATTTGACCTGTGATCCAAGCATATTTTCTGTGTTCTGCTGTTTTATTGTATATTTTCAGTTGTGTGCCTTCCCCCTGCTCTTTTTTGCCTAAAATGTGGCTCCCAAAATCTATATCTGTAATGAAAGTAAAAATATGTATGTGTGCTTGTGGCTGGGGTGCCCACTTCCACAGATAAGACTTCCACAAACAGCTTTTACCCACAGTGCTGATGAGCCATCAAAAGCCCTCCCTCCAATGACATTACAGGTTATAGCAAGTAACATGAACATGTAGTCCAACCCCTGCCAATCTCCTCCCCAAACACCATACTGCCCACCACCAAGGAAGGCTTTCATTCGAGGACAATTTCATCCTAGATTTTACATATTTTCTCCACCACAGAGACATCCCAGTGTTTCTTACTCTCTCCATTGCTGTGGAATTTGCATGCACCCACCCACCATCTCTCCCTTAACCTTGTCCTACTCTTTTCAACTCTGTCTGCACAACAAACAGAGCAGAACTGAGCAGCAACTAAACATACTGAATGCGTTTGGGGGATTGACTCTATGTGATTGAAGTTGTAGCTCACCCTGCATCAAGTCAGAGCACCGTGACCCCCACTGACAATGGACCTGGACCACGTTTGGCACACAGAACCCCCATGACCTAAGAAAAATACTGGAGCGGTTTGAGGGAATTCACCTAGATATATAGGCATTGTAAGTACTGGGATTTATAGTTCACCTGCAATCGACGAGCACTTTGGACCTCAACAACAATGGCCCTGGGCCAAACTTGGCACACAGAACCACCATGACCAACTGAAAATACTGGAGGGGTTTGGGGAAACTGACCTTCATTTCTAGAAGTTGTAGTTCACTTACATCCAGAAATAATGTGACCATCACCAATGATGGATCTAGACCAAACTTGGCACACAGAACCCCTATAACCAACTGAACCTACTGGAGGGATTTGAGGGGACTGACCCACCTTGATGGGAGCAGTAGTTTATCCTGCAGCCAGGGATCATGCTGAACCTCACCAATGATACATCTAGAGCAAACTTACCCAACATGAAAAGCTTTTACTACTGATGGAGTTTCAGGGGGTTAACCTGGCATGATGTGAGTTGTTCACCCACAACCTTATGCATTCTGTAAAATAAAAAAAATGACTTTTTCAAACAATCCAGGCAAAGCTGGGTACCCAAGCTAGTAGTTAATAAAAAAAATTCCAGGAAAAAAGTAAAATTCACTGCTAAAATATAATTAAAACAGACTAAATTGTTAATTATTAAATTACTGAATAGATGAACACCAAATGGATCTACACTTAAAGCAGACTGCAAAAAAAAGGAGAATTCTACAAGGGCGGGTCAATAAGTCAATGACTTTTTGAATGAAACACAGGTTTTTTGGATAAAAAATCATTTTATTTTTCAACGTAGTCTCCTTTGAGCTCTATACACTTTGTCCAATGTTTCTCCAATTTTTTTATCCCTTCCAGAAAATAAGATTTGTCGAGGTCATCAAAATAGGTATTTGTGAGATGATTTCATTGTTGGAGTCAAATCTCTTTCCGCCGAGCCATTTCTTCAGGTTTGGAAACAAGAAATAGTCACTCAGGGCTAAATCCGGAGAATAGGGTGGATGAGGGAGCAATTTGTAGCCCAATTCATGGATTGTTGCCATGGAAACTGCACATGTGTGCACCCTTGCATTGTGTGCACCCTTGCATTGTCCTGGTCCCATCTTTCAGAAAGTTTTCTCATACCCAAGTGATCATTTAAAATTGAAACCACTGAGCCATGTGAGATGCCTATGGCTTCTACAATCTCTCACACTTTCAATCTCCAATCGGCCAACACCATATTGTGAATTTTTTCAATTGTTTCAGGTGTAGAGACCTCAACTGGGTGTCCAGAACGTTCGGCATCTTCTGTGCTTGTACGGCCACAATGAAATTCAGTAAACCACTTTTTTACCATTGAAATTGATGGTGCAGAGTCCCCATAGTATTGATCAAGCTAAGCCTTGGTTTGAGTGACGGCTTTTTCCTCAAAAAATAATGCTTAATGAGCACCCAAAATTCACTTTTTTCCATTTTCTCCTCAAATCACTCGGTAGTCAGCTATCAATGGCTGTCAAATACAAACTAAATGACACAGCTTGTTCAAATTTTGACAGGAGTCAACTGACTGCCTGTTGACAGGAGCAGTGTTGCTCTTTCAGTTAAGAGGCAGGAAATTCAAAAACTCATATTATTTAGTTGAAAAACATAATCATGGAAATCCAGCTCAACTCCTTAAAGGTTTAGTTCAGACCTAAAATTGGAGTTACGTTAGGTACCAAGAGCATAATCTCATGTAATGTTTTCTTTACCATTAACCCCTTTTTCAAAAAGCCCACTACCCTATATCTGCTTATCTAGTTTTGAGAGCGTGAAGAAACCATCATCAAACTACATTAAAATTAATTTGGTTGTGACATTGAACTCACTTAGAAAAGCAACTATATTGTGGTTCTCAGTCAGCTTACTGATGTACCTGGTTTTGTATTTCACCTTTTCCTTATCACGTGTTTCCATTTCCTTTACAGGTCCACCATTCTATGTTCCTGATTCAGAGGTGAAAAGTTTATACGGTGAGTCAGCTAAAAACCCTAGAACTTTTAATTTTGATCAGAGTGCACCATAGTAACAAACTTGACACGTCCTCCACTGAAAGCAGACAGCGCTATATTTACTTTGTAAGCAGGATTTAGAAGCACGTGAGAAATGTATCAAACTTCTCAGAAATCATTACTTCCCTAAAAAGTAGAACAGATTATTGTTTTGTGCTAAAAACAAGAAACCTGAATCTACATCTCTAGTAAACAGATCCTTTCACCTTGTGGTAGAAATATATTTTTAGTGCTGAGTCCATATAATTTAATCTACTGCTTTGGATCCATTCTGTATTACTTCCAAAACTTCTAAACTCCCTACCAGTTCCATAAATCAGACATCCTATATACTATATGATATAGATACCAAATATTTACAGTTGTAATTATTGCTGAAGGGGCCGCGGTGGCACAGCGGGCTAAACCGCTAAGCTGCAGAACTTGCTGACCAGAAGGTCAGCAGTTCAAGTCCAGGGAGCAAGTTGAACTCCTGTCATTAGCTCCAGCTTCTGCCAACCTAGCAGCTCAAAAACATGCAAATGTGGGTAGCTCAGTAGATACCACTTCAGTGGGAAGGTAACAGCACTCCATGCAGTCATGCTGGCCACATGACCTTGAAGGCGTCTATGGACAAGATGAGCGCCAGCTCCCAGAGTCGGACTTGACTAGACTTAAGGTCAAGGGGACACCTTTACCTTTAATTATTACCAATGTAGATCTGCACATAGATTAGGTAATTTATTCCTTCAATATATAGTCGGAATTACTTATTTAACAGCATATATGAGCAAACGTTACTTTCTTTATTTAATCAACGAATCACAGAGTACAGAATGAATATCTGGCAAATGCATAAAAAGCACCTTTAATCTTTTCTATTTCTTTTTCAGGCAAATACTGTGATATTAAGTTTCTGGAAAAAATCGACAGTTTATCAAATCGACCATCGAAGTGGGGTTTAGATTATTTCTTTGAGGTACTGCATGTGCTCACATTAAAATAGTCAAGATGACATCAGAATTGTTAAAGAATCTCAGGGAATGACAGCTTGATTGCAGAACAACTGAATGACTTTAACCTCCAGTAAAACACGCTTTGATGTGAATATTGTGTCGGTTTTAAATAGTAATTTTTGCAGATTTCAATAAAAATTATTCTGAGTTTGCTTAGGTTTGCCTCCCAATGAGTGTGTATGTTTGAGGGAAGCTCTTTGTAGATTACATTTCACCAGCACTGTCAAAGATACTTTGCCCTATTTTCATTTAAAATATTTCTGTTTTTCTTGGGTAATGTGATCAATACTAAAGGATCTTTAAGGGATGATCAAAATTGTAGTTCCGTTATTAATAAAAATCACACACAAGTTGAGAAAAAAATTAACCCATATGAAGGCGAAATACTAAACCCACCTATTTGGGCTTTCTAAAAGAAAGCTATGGCTTTAACAATTCTGAAACCATTCCTTCTTCCCTAATGGGCTATCTCATTTACCTCTTGTTTTTAATATAGTGAAAAATACCCATGTGTGTTATTAATAAAATTATTTTTTATTAAGACTTCCTGTGAATTATATGTTTCCAAAGACCTCCGGTCCACAGTGCTGGGGCACTTCTGAAAAGCTCTTTCCTGAGTATAAGCAGTCCCCAAATTACAAACATCGAATTTACATAGGATTCATTTTTAAGAACGGAGGTGAGACAACAAGAAGTGAGAAACTTACCCCTTGGAAGGAAAATTAACTCCTGAAGGAGTCATCATGGGGAAAAGCTATCTCCGCTGAAGCTTTATCACTAATCCTTCTTTCCATAACAAGCCAATTTTTCCCAAATCAGGGACAGAAAGTGAGGTGAAATCTTCTGAACAGACAGCAAAACAAACAATGCAAGCATTTTAACCCTTCCCTATGCTATCCAAAGCTAAAATATATCTATTTTTAGCTGGAGTTACACTTTAAACATGTTCCTATTCTGACTTAAATACAAATTCAACTTAGGAACACATCTACAGAACCTAACTTGTTTGTAACTTGGGGAATGCCTGTATTAGATGAGGGTGACAAAAATGCAGCTGAAGGATTGTATAACCCTCACTCCATTTAAATTATTTGCCTCAAACATGCCATGTACATGGCAAAAAGGGGCAGTTTGACCACATTTTTGTTCCACTCCTTAGTCCCAGGAGTGACTTTTTTCTGGTTGATATTCTATTTCCAAAGAGTTGGAGGAAAGGAGTGCTGTGTTTGACTCCCGGCATCTACAGCCCCTCAAGTTTTCCTGAAATTACATATAGTAGCTAAATTACCACACTTTGTCCATTACCTAAAGGGTAACATTGTAGTTATCCAAGAAGACTTTGAAACTGGTAGTGGACTTCACTGTCTATGTCAGGGAGGAACACAATGAAAGCGGAACCAACGAATGGGAAAGGGAGTAGGTTCCAAACCTTAATAATGAAGATATCGTTTCAAATATAAGACTTCTGTATCTATATATTATAATTTTCAAAATCACAAGATCTCAACACAGGAATATAACATGCTAATAGAGGTGCACACAAGAACAAACACACATGCAGCTGACCTGATTCAGTCCCGGTACGTTGAGGCGTTCACCATACTTATAATGTATCTATATAACAAACACATACTGAAGATCCATTGAAATCATAGTTTGTGAATGGTCCCCAAGTCATTTAGCTGGGCTATGTGGGTGGCGCTATATGCTGAAACCAAAGTGCATAACGTGGAAGTAGCGAATAGTACTCCTTGTTTGCGTAGTTTAATTATAATCCGGGTTTTCCAGTGGCATTCACTTCACGCGGGTGCAGCTACTGTATACCTTTAGTGAGTCAATGGGATTCCTGGGGAGATGGTTCAGAGCCAAAATCTCCCAAGTGCTGTGTAGCACTGTTTGTAATCCAAAGAAATGTGGAGTTTTTACGTAGCGACTGTAGTGCTTGAATTGCTCCAGCCTCTACGGAGGGGGGCCAAAGCTGCGCCCACGGCTTTTCGAGATCTTCGGGCACCAACTATTTGGGCCGCTTTGTGTGCATTTCACACTTCATCAGGGCGTGGCGGGTCGCTGGGACATCTAATATAATTATGTCAGAGAGGAGTCAATGTGATTAAACAAAAAAATCATCATGGGATGTGTCCTGTTTGCTAACGGTTTCATTAGAAGTGAATTAAGTGATGCAATGGTGGCATTAAAACCGTCATTTGCTGCAACCCTCAATGCCTCATATGGATGCCAAAGGTATCTTATGATGATAGATTTGGCAAGAAAGTGCCTGCCGCTGCTTGTGGCATACCCACTATCTTCTGTAGGCAGATGGGGAATAAGAAGGAGATGGGTAAATGCAATTTGTCTTTCTCAGCTGGCAACACACAGGATTAAGCTTTCTGCAAGTCCTTTCAGATGCTGCTTTGTCAATATTAGTATGCAAAACATTTAATGCTGCTTAAGATGATGAAATTAAAAGGGTTCCTCTAAGTCAGCAGGCAACTTGAAGGTACATATACAGAAGAAGGTGGAAACGCCCTACTACAGGCAGGATGCCAGCTGAGTCAGGATTTTCAAACACTGCCTGAGGGCTAGGCCAGGGGAGTGGCAGTAGATATACATTTCTTCTCCAACAGCATATTTGACTTTATTTTAGAAATTTGTATTTATTTCAGTTTCAAGAACAAATAAAAACAACAGAGTAAAATAAGAAATAATATACAAACAAAATTGGAAATAATATACAAACAGGTTCAGGATGTAGATAAAGCACAAGGGACACTTAACTTATTGTTCCATTATTGGCAATTGATTGTGCTGGGGATGCACTCATTTAGTTTTTAACATGTCTGATATTTTACATTGGCTTTTCACCGGTTATATCTTACAAGCTTTGTTTTACCCTCCTTGCATCCTGCCTTCAATTGTCGAATTTTACAACTTTTTGTATCGACTCTGGAGTTATATTGTTACTTATGCTTCATTTTTATTTTTTATTTTATCTTTTTTTTCTAAATGACCAAACTTTCATATGGGCTTTCTACCGGTAAATATGCAACTCCCCGCACATGTTGCATTTGAGTTGCTGTACCTCACAATGTATATTTTGTATGTTTTATCCTGCTTGCACCCTACTTCTAATTGTTGGATTTTACAGTGTTCTGTATAGATGTTTGTTTGATGCTGCTTCTGTAAATGCATATGACCATTGGTCAGAGCATTAATAAATAAATATTGATTGAGTATTGTTCCATTAGAGCAGAGCTTTCCAAACATTTCAAGTTGGAGGCACAGGTTCTAAACATGTATCATTTCATGACACAGTAATTCAGTTTTACTAGCAAACCAAAGGTTAAACCAACCCCTTATAAGAGACATGGACACATACACATATTGTAATAACCAAGCGTATGGGAACAAACAAACCTGATAGTACTCATGCTAATCAAGGTTAATCAAATCTTAAAGTATTGTGGGTTTCTTTTTGTTCCTTCTAATTTTGAGTGTGTTTGCCTAGCTAAGTGATCAGTATAGAGCACTGATTCTCAAAGTGGGCGGTAACACCCCCTGGTGAGCGGTGAGGCAATCCAAGAGGGCAGTGGGAGGCTCAGGGGAATTTGGGGGGCAGTGAACCCCTTTAAGGGGGCAGTGAACGATTGGCCATTTAGGAGGGGTCGCGCGACCTCTTCTTTGGCCCCACCCCCTTCGCTTTGACCCCCACATGCAGTACAGTGCGAAGGCTGCAGTGCAAAGGCCTCTGCATCCTCCGACGGAGCCTCCCCACCACCGCGGAAGAAAGCACGGCCTTCCCCGGCGGAGGCAATTCATTCCATCCCCTCCAGTATTTTCTGTTGGTCATGGGGCTTCTGTGTGCCAGGTTTGGCTCAATTCCATTGTTGGTGGAATTCAAAATGCTCTTTGATTGTAGGTAAACAATAAATCTCAGGAACTACAACTCCCAAATGAGAAGGGCTATTTTCTCAAAACTCCACCAGTGTTCAAATTTGGGCATATTGAGTATTCCTGCCAAGTTTGGTCCAGATCCATAGTTGTTTGGGTTCTCAGTTCTCTCCGGATGTAGGTGAACTACATCTCCCCTAAATCACTGCCAATTCCTCCCAAACCCCTCCAGTATTTTCTGTTGGTAATGTGGGTTCCTTGTGCCAAGTTTGGTCCAGTTCTGTAATTTGTGGGGGTCTCAGTGGTCTGTGGAAGTCAGAGCTGAATCGATTGAAGGTGCTGCAAATCCCATCATCCGTTGTCCATACTCCCCCAAACATATTGTTTTTGTGATTAATCACTATGCTTTAATTATGTTCAATTTGTAACAATGAAAATACATTTGTAAGAGTAGCAAACTTATTTATGAAGTAACAACGAAAATATGGTTGGGGGTCACCACAACATGAGGAACCTTATTTAGGGGTCACGGCATTAGAAAGGTTGAGAACCACTGCATTAATACATATATTTTCCTCTTTAATTGCTATTAAATTTTTTAAAAATTAATTTTGAGGGGGGCGGTGAGTAAAAAAAAATTTGGAAAGGGGGCGGTAGGCCAAAAAGGTTTGGGAACCACTGATCTAGAGGCACTTCAAAGAAGACATGTTGGGGAAGAAAGCCATTTCACATTCTGTCCAGTCTCCAAAGACAAACTCTAGTCGGGCAGAGTGAAATAACCACATCAGATTACAAATTATGGGCCGTGAAGAAGGGATAGTAGATTCCTCTGGGCATTCCTCTCTATTTTAGGACAGTTCTGTGCCCTTCACAGTGCCTTCTGCATCTCTTAAAGTATCCAGTTGCCTTTAGGTTCGCTTTCCTTCAGCAATGCTGAACTGCTCCATTTTCTTATCCAATCAGCTTCTATCAGTGGAATAAGGGATGTCATCTCAGCCCAAGGCAGAAAAAAGAGTTATGCCAGGTCTCTAATTTCAAGGTACATTTCAAGGGATCTGCTTCTTTTACAGGAAAGCCTACTGAAGATTTACAATGAGGCTTGGGGCTTGTTTGATGCATCTATGTTTATATTGCCTTCTTATTTTAAAAATAAGGAAGGAAGCAGGCACCCAGACAGATTATATTTGTTTGCGGACATCATGAGTTCCCCAAACATATTTGAGAAATTACTAGACCCTGTGAGTCATCGCTAGAGACAGAAAAATCAAAAGTAACAGTGAAGGACATTTTGGAAATAAAGTAATGGCAAAGTAGTAGGAAAATTTACAGGTCAGTAATTTCTGAAAGCAAGATAATGCTTGGTAGCTGTATTCCGTCAATAGTATTTGCACAACTAGACTAATGTTCCTCCCACAACATAAGCATTTTTAGCCCCAGAGGTTCCAGAATCGACAAAACAATTACTGTCCATTAGCTTACAATCTGAAAGGGGAAAAGGAAAACAAACTCAGCCAACAGTTCTGAAAGTTACAGAGCTGTGGTAATGTTCAACTAGAATGGAAACACTTCTGACACACAGAGAGAAAAGTAGTCCCTTGGAACTAGACTCCCAGCAAGCATGGAAATAGTGCAACTTCCTAGAAGTTGTTTGATTGCAGATCCCAGCATAATCGAAGATAGGAATGCTGGAGGTTGCAGCTGACTAAAAAATGGAAAGCCACACAATTCCTTTCCTAGTTTCAAAATATTTACCTTCTCTTTACACATTACTTCAGGAAACATAATTGCCACATGATTGCCACATGAACACATAAAATGGTTTCAATCTGCAGTTTAGTGGATTTTTTAAAACAAAAAGTCCTAATGGAGCAAATAACAGATATAGACAGGTTCTCTACCTTTGTCCCCCTAAGTAGCTATAGTGAGACAAACGGGTGCAGTGCCCCTCCCAAACTTTGCTTTGCACAATCCCAGTTATGTGTCACACCAACTGATTTGTGGGGAATGTACTTTTAATTTATGGGAGACATACTCTATTGTTGTTGATTTCACTTTGAGAGAAAGAAGGGATATGTACCGCGGTTATGTACCATGTTTTTATTACCTGTTTTACTGTATGTTTTATTGCATATTCGATATTGTGATCCGCCCCGAGCCTGCAGGGAGGAGCAGAATATAAAACCGAAGAAATAAATAAATAAATAAATAAATAAATATAAAACCTAAATTTCCAACCTATGATGACCCTAAGATGAGCCGATCTCGGGAGTTTCTTGGCACTGTTTGTTCAGAAGAGGTTTCTACTTACTTTCCTCTGGGGCAGAAAGAGTGACAGTTACCCAAGATCATCCAATGGGTTTCAAGGCTATGTGGGAATTCAAACCCTGGTCTCCAGAGTCATCGTCCAATGCTCAAGCCATTACACCATGTTGGCTCCTATAACCATGATTAATTTAGTGTTCCAAATAGTTATAGAGCAGGGGTGCCCACACTTTTTCAGCATGCGAGCTACTTATAAAACAACCAAGTCAAAATGATCTACCTACCCACTACTCAGAGAGCCATAAAAGCAAAATATTTGGAAATTTATTTCAGTGAGAGCCATATAATATATTTTAAGACTGAATTCAACTAAATGTGAGTATAATAAGCCCCTGAATTTATTCATAATAATAATGATGATAATATTCATTCAGCCTCTGCTACTACTACTACTAATAATAATAATAGTAACAACAACAACAATAGGTTCCTAGAGTAGAAGGGGACCTCCAAGGGCCATCCAGTCCAACCTCCTTCTGCCATAAGGGAAAAACACAATCAAAGCATTCCTCACAGATGGCCATTCAGCCTCTGATAATAATAATAACAACAACAACAATGGGTTCCTATAATAGGAGGAGACCTCCAAGGGCCATCCAGTCCAACCTCTTTCTGCACCTGGGCGGCGGCGGGAGCCTGCGGGGCGGGACTGAGCCTTCCTCCCACCCTGCCTGCGATCTAGCAGGACGCCCTACAAGATCTACCAGTAGATCGCGATCTACCTAATGGGCACCCCTGTTATAGAGCTTCAGAATGAGTACATTTTCCATAAAGTCCTGTAAGAAGTGAAAAAGCAAACAATGCTCCCTCCCTGCAAATCACAGAAGTTCAAGAATTAAGAAGAAACTTGATTGAAAAAGGTTTCAAGTGATGTACAAGTATAACTCTTAACGGAATCTTTTTGAACATAAAAAAATTGTGGAATACATTGAAGCAGGAAACATTTTGAAATGTGTTCATATTGAAATGAACAAAAGATATTTTGAAAGTGAGGAAATAATCACTGCAGTGGAATCTATGGATGACAGAGGAGCTCCAGGGGAGAAAATTGATCAAAAGCCTCCAATCCCTAACATATGCCCATCCTTGCTCTATATGTCGGAAGCATGAGAGAGAGGGAGGGGGGATCTTGGTCTTTCCCTGAGTTTATATCTCTACCAGTTAAAGGTAGAGATATAAACTCCTCCCTACCTAGAAAAGGGGCTTAACATAACAGAAAAGGTTTGCCCCAGAACTACTCAGTCACCACTGAAATTAGCATCCTTGCAAAATGTAAATATTCATTTTGACAAATGAGAGTCAGTTGGTTAAATGGTTTCTTATATCAGAAGAGTTAATATGACTCATTGGCTGAGCTGTTGGGTTGGCATGGTCTCCTACATACAGTACGTTGATTCTTCCTCCTGTTGAAGCAGCTGTTCCCTCTGTTTCCATCGCTCGTAGCCTCTTTTGGAAATCTTTTTTGTATCAAGAAGAAAATACAGCAGCTGAGGAAACAGTTGCTGCAACAAGAGGTTTCTGTCTATGCAGACAGGGAAATTGAGGGATAAGTGGTGGTACGTGTAGCAAGAAACATGTCTCCTCTTTAAAGGTGGGAAAGGAAATCCAGCAGCACCTTGAAGACTTAACTGGTTTGCCTTTTTGCATGAGCTTTCATGGATATCAGTCTACTTCCTCAAATGTACTGCTAGAGTGATATTAAAGCCACAGATTTGTATGTATAATTCCAAAGCTGTGAGAAGGGAATGGAAGGCAATAGGATTTAGAAAAATGTATTAATCAGACCATTAGCCTTTAAAGAGCTGTGTGAGGTGATACAGCTTTTTCAAGAGGCTGGTTAAAAAAAGGAAGAAAAATCGAAATCTTGTCCAAGAAAAAAATTGACAGAATTTCACGGCTCTGAATGGGACATCTAAGCTAGATAAAACTTTGGTCTGATCAACAGGATTAAACAAGGAGTGACCAGATCTAATTGGTGATGGGATTCGCATTCAGGAGAAACTGAATTAATTTTGTCATATACCAAAACATATCAGAAGGGATGTGTTTCTTTCAAGCCTTATACAAGAGGAAAGGTAATTTCTATTTTTTCATCAGTTATTAGGTACCTGAAATGGCCAAAGTCATTACTGAAAGCATCACTCCCTCTGATTCAGAAATTCCTCAGCAAGATTGCGCAAGATTATCACATCAACTAATATGGTTTAGGCATCCTTCCTTACCAACTCTCACAGAATCATTTGTTAAGAATCATCAGAACAGGAATTTCCTTCTTCAGATCCAGATATCTATATCTAACTATATCTAAAAGTGAAAAGGGCATTTCACCTGAATAAAGACTATTTCAGAGACAACTGGAACTTGAAGGAAAATGTAGCCACATGTCACATTCTTGCTCTGTGTCCTTTTCTGGAATATTTCATTTCACCTCCCTCTTCACTATTTAAGAACCCTTCACTGCTATGCATTCTCAGACCTGTTCATGTCGATTTGGAGATCACTCCATCTTAATGGGTTTTTTTGTTACAGAAGCCAAGGAAGATGCTGACATCTTGTGTGCTGCTGTTTTCACTACATAAGGAGCCACATTCACCCCAAACTTTAAAAGTTGGTAATAATAGTCTGGGTGGATCTTCTCCATCACATTTATTAGTTTCTCAGTGCAGACATGTTAACATATTTTTGGGATGTGCAACGCTGAGTACCAGAATTATTACAAGGAAAGTTAGGTGGTGATTTTCCCTCTAGGACTTTTGTAAGGCAATTCTATGGTATGCTCCGCCAGAATTTACCAGAGATTCGCCCAAGAGGACTTACCAAATTTTAAGGAGGACACCTCTGTAGGAATTTTTCTAGCTTCTCCTGGGCAACTCTATTGTAAATTGCCACAGAAGTCAGGGCCCTTCCGAACATGCCAAAAATATGGGACCTGTCTTGCTTTCGAACTAAGGCATCCAAAGAAGGCCTCAGGTAAAAGCGAATAGTACAGAGTAAACCAGGGTTTACTACGCATTGATTAAACATCTCTTAAGACCTGGACCTTAAGATAACGTCCAGGTCTTTAGACATGAGGCCCCTGTGGGGACTGACTTCCAAGTCTGAGTCTGCTTCCTCACAGCCATCCCGCTTCTTCAGGCTTTAAAAAGCCTGGAGAAGTGGGATGGTGCCCACTTCCTCCCCTTCAGCCCCCCATTTTGGCCCCCAAACTTAATGGAGAGGCCTGCCAGCAGTGCTGGTCTCTCTTTACAGCCCTCCTGGTGCAAGAACATGGCAAATTAGGATGTTTTGGGTGGGAGGGATTTTTCTCTTCCCCCTCCCCTCCCCTCCTGACATGTCACTTCCAAGCATCAGGAGGACTGTAGAGAGGCCTGAACTGCTGACAGGCCTCTCAAGTAAGTCTGAGTTGACCTGAGATGCTGTCTAGCCACCCTTTCCAGGAAAACCTGGGTTTGGGTTGAGGATGGGAACTACAACCCAAGAGGAAGCGGGTTGTTTTAGCCTGCTTCCTCTTATGTTTTAGTATAGTGTAGAACGGCCCTCGTTTGTTCCAACAGAGTTTGCTATTATCCATAGTTTCCTGATTCCAATGTAAGTTCAGTAACGTATTTGTAACTTTACCTTTCTGATAGCCATAACTTCTATCATAAGGTTGCCTGAACGCAGGCATGTAGCCGGGGGCTTAGGGGCTTCAGCCCCCAAATTCTCAGGGTGGTCCGCGAGAAGGCCTTACTGGTACATTATTTAAACTGTTATGTTTATTCATATCATGATCTGATCACCATGCTCATTATATCCCACATTCATGGGGTTATTGGGATAACAATACAAAAGGTTTGCTAGGGTAGACCCTCTTCCACCCAGTCTCAGCCCCCCCCCCCCCCGAATCAAAATCCTGGCTACGGCCCTGGCTGAATGGAAGCTTTTCTCTTTTATTCAGTTCCAGAAACTTATGTGCTGCCCATTTCATTATAAACATTCATACATTTAGGAGTTATGTACAATAGTGAAGAATATTTTGATGGCTAGATCTCCCATTGCATAGAATAACAAGCCACCCTACCACAACTTGTGCAGAGCCTTAAAAGGTTCAATTTTGCACAGCTCCTCCTCAAAATCTTTAACTGGCTAGGCAGGTTTATACTTTTTTTAAAAAGGTGCCAGAATGGTTGATTTCAGATCTGTTTGAAGACTGGGGCTTTTAAAAGCCTCCTATGAGAATTGTCAGCACAAACCCCATGCCCTACTGCCTTTATTTGTTTTAATGGACTTTAATCTTACATGGATTGTTGATCAGTGGAAATGCTGCTGTAATGGGCTTGGCCGACTTACCGGCCGAGCTGGTTGCGGGGCAGGGTTGCCCTCACGCCATCTTGGTTATGTTGAAGGGGCTTCTCCTCCCCAGAAGCGCCTGGGGTGGCGGGAAGGTTCTCGCCACCAATGCCCAGCACTTCCGCTCGGGCAGCTTACTTAAGGCTGCCCGGGGACTGCCCAGGCCACATGTGGGGCCAGTCCTGTTTTTCCTCCCACCCTCCCTACTTTTTGCATTGCTTGGTAGTGTCCTTTTTTTGTTTCCACTTAACTTCATTGTTGCACTGTTACTGGTTATGCGTTATTATGTTCTTTGTCACAACTCCGTGTTTGGTGTGTGGCATGGCTCCTGGATTAGGCTGGATTTATCGCCCCTTGGTTGTAAGGGGGGTAACACCCAGGCCCCTTGGGGTGCCGAGTTTCTGTGGACAGGCATTGGGCTGCTCGCACCTCAGGCTTGCAAACACTTTTGGACATTCGTGAGGGCTGTTCGACCCTGATCCAGGAGCCCTGCGTGGCTGCCAACCTTTTAGTTCCTGTTTTCAATAAATGAGTTGTGGCCATTTTCATCCAACCACTTGTGTCTGTGTTATTATTCTTGGCGCGAAGCGTGTCACCCTTGCACACGCAATCATGATCCCAGATCTGACAGCCTGAACTGCTGTTATGTGGCTACATTACTAATCTTTAGCTTCAAATTACAAATATCCAGCTGCATCATTATTATACCAATTTTCTCTCAAGCTAAAAATAAGAGCACAAAACGGAATAGAGGAATGCATGAATAACGCATAATATTTTAGAACCTGCATTGCAAGAGCTCTTATGAACTTGCTGCTTTTATTATGAGTTTCCTTGGGAGGGCAGCAAAGGACAGCCAACACATTCCTTGTATAATCCAGTGCTGGAGTTCACTGGAAGCTGCATAAAGAGGCTTCTGATGTAAGAGGTCTTGTGACTATACCAATGTGACCATATGGCCTAGCGCGCACACCACCGACAGAGCAACAATCCTCTTAACAATAGACAAATGTCTACCAAGACTTCTAAGAAAATACAGACAATGACTGAGCTGGTGGATCAGACTGAGAACTGTCTGCTTGAATGCAAGGTTTGCTTTGAAAAATACAATCAGCAGAAAAAACACCGGCCAAGAAACTTACCATGTGGACATGTGATGTGCTTGGAGTGTGTTATGTCTTTGACTCACCCCCGGACCTTTAAGTTGGAGTGCCCATTTTGTCGCAGAGCCTGCAAATCATCTGAGACCAGCGACTGTTTGCCATTGCTGCACCTGATGGAAATCTTGAGCCTTCCTCTTAGTAATGCTCCTGTTCCAGGAAGCAGCGTTGGGAGGACAACTGAGGACGTGTCAACACCGGCCTCTCAGGTCTTGACCTTCTCTCTTTCCTTTGGAGGATGGGGGACACTGATCAATCCAACAGGAATTGCCGTGTGCCAGCGGTCTGGCTGCGCAGCCGTGGTTCACGACGGCAAAAAGAGGATCAAGCTATTCACTTTCACAGGGAACTGCATGCAACAATTTGGAGAAAGAGGACAAGCAGGAAATGACATCAGGTACCCGAATGACATCACAGCCACATTGGATGGACATATCGTCATCACAGACAGCGGGGATGGTTCAGTCAAAGTGTTTGATTTTAATGGCAGGGGCAAGCTAGTCATCTCAGAGTCTTTTTGTTTACCCTGGGGTTTGGACACGACACCTCAGAATGATATTATCATGACTGATTCAGAGGCAGGTACTCTGTATTGCTTAAGTGCTGACTTCAAAAAAGGGGAATTAAAGGGAGTGAGGAAACTGCATTCTAACTTGTGCAACCCAAGAAAAGTGGCTGTTTCTCAGACCTCTGGCGCCATTGCTGTCATAGAACATTTGATGGCGAAAGGACCAAGCTATGGCAGCACAAGAGTGAAGGTTTTCAGTGCAGATATGCAAGTCCTTGGTCAAGTGGACAGTTTTGGTCTGAATCTAGTTTTTCCTATCAAAATTTATGCCAGTGGTGTGACCTTCAACAAGGAAGGCCATATAGTAGTGAGTGATGCTTACAACCAAGCAGTATTCTGCCTAGGAAGACCTGAAGAATTCCCTGTCTGTAAACCTGTAATCACCCAGGGTCTTTCTTACCCCTTGGCATTAACATTCACTCCAGATAACTCTCTGATTGTGTTGGATGGCGGTGATCATTCTTTAAAAATATATACTGCTAGCTGAAATATTTGTAAGGTATCATAAGGTGTGGGGGAAATGGCTCCAGACCCCAGCCTTTTACAAAGAGTACATGGAAAACCTTCAGGCCTTGTAGAAATAACTGAAACAAGTTTTCTCCCCCACTCTCACTCCCATGAACCACCTTGGAAATTAAGATCATCTGGGGAGGCCTTGATCTCGGTTCTGCCTTCTTCGCAGACGTAACTGATGGGGACGAGGGCAAGGCCTTCTCAGAGGTGGCCTCTCGGCTGTGGAACTCCCTCCAGTGATATTAAATCAGCCCCCTCCCTCCTGGCCTTCAGAAAGAAAGTGAAAATGTGGCTTTGGGATCAAGCTTTCAGAGATTTTTTGTAGTGCAATAGATGGATACGGAATATGTGCAATGAGTATTGGAATTGCCCCGGATTACGATTGTGGATGGCGTGGTTTTAATAGTGAATATATATATTTTTAAATGTTTTAATGTGTATTAATTTTAATTCTAATGTTTATTTTAATTCTATGTTGTTTTTAAGGCATTGAATAGTTGCCTATGTAAAGCCGCCTTGAGTCCCCTTCGAGGTTAAGAGGGGTGGGGTATAAATCTAGTAAATAAATAAATAATAGTGAGGTTGAAATGTGGTGCAATTCAGTGGGGAACAATGTACTGTTTTGGACTACAACTTCAACAATCTGTGATCTTGGTCAGAATTTCTGGAAACTAACATTAAAGAGCCGGAAAGCCAAAATGTCTGAAGGACTTCAGTCTAGCTCAGGGCTGTCCAACTGGCGGCCCCAGGGCCGGATCCGGCCCCGTAGCCTGTTGGACACGGCCCCGCCTATGCCCTCAGCCGCCATTTTTAAAAAAAAATTTAAAAATCGATTTTTTAAAAAAAAAATGGCGGCCGGGGGAGGGGGAGGCGGGGCAGGGAGGAGGAAGAGAGCTAGCTCCTCCTTTCGGTGCCCCCTCCCTACCTAGGGCGGGGAGCCGCCGAAAAGGGCAGAAGGCGGCGCCAAGAGCAGCGCGTCACAGGCCTGGCGTGACGCGCTGCTCTTGGCACCGCCTACTCCTCCTTTCGGCGGCTCCCGGCCTAGGAAGGGAGGGGCGCCGAAAAGGAGGAGTAGGCGGTGCCAAGGGGCAGCGCGTCACGCCAGGCCTGTGACGCGCTGCCGTTGGCGCCGCCTTCTGCCCTTTTTCGGAACCGAGAGAGGGACGGAGAAGCGATCCAGGCAGGGAGGAGGAGCCAGCTGTCTTCCTCCTGCCTGGATCGCCCCTTCTCCCTCTCTCGGCGCCGCCCGCTGCGAGGCAGTTCGCAGCGGCGGCGCCGAAAAGGACAAGGCGGCGGTACAGGGAGGAGGGGCCAACTATCTTCCTCCTGCCTGGATCACCCCTTCTCCCTTTCTCGGCGCCGCCGCTGCGAACTGCCTGCAACGGCGGCGCCGAGAGAGGGACGGAGGGGCGATCCAGGCAGGAGGAAGACAGCTGGCTCCTCCTCCTTCGCCCCTCCTCCTTCCCCGCACCGCGCGCGTCCGCGGGGAGGAGGAGGGGGCGAAGGAGGAGGAAGTCAGCTGGCCCCGCCCCTCGCCCCACCCCCCTCTCGGCCCCGCCCCCTGCTCACTGATCACCTGCGGCCCCCAGGTGATCAGTGACACTTCTTCCGGCCCTTGGGCCGGAAGAAGAAGTTTGACAGCACTGGTCTAGCTGATATGAAATATATTTATTTATTTATTATTTACTTTATTTATATTCAGCTCTTCTCACCCCAAAGGGGACTCAGAGCGGATTACAGATACACATACTTAGCAGACAATCCCTGCCATTTCCACATACACAGTACACACATATAGACGAACAGAGGCAAACTCTGGCCACCAGGGGGGAGCTGACACACTCCTCATCTCTCAGCGTCCCCAGCGTCCCTTGTTGTTCCTTCCGCATTCCTCAGTGTTCCTGGAGTTCTTTAATGGCCTCATAATTCAGTCAAAATTTGCAATTCAAGTGCAATTCTGTGGCTGAATTTACACTGCCATATAATCCAGATTATCAAAGCAGATGATCCAGATCAGGGGTGCTCATTAGGTAGATCGCGATCTACTGGTAGATCGCATAGGGCGTCCTGGTAGATCGCAGGCAGGGTGGGAGGAAGGCTCAGTCTCGCCCCGCGGCAGAAGGAGGTTGGACTGGATGGCCCTTGGAGGTCTCCTCCTATTATAGGAACCCATTGTTGTTGTTGTTGTTGTTATTATTATTATTATCAGAGGCTGAATGGCCATCTGTGAGGAATGCTTTGATTGTGTTTTTCCCTTATGGCAGAAGGAGAATGGACTGGATGGCCCTTGGAGGTCTCCTTCTACTCTAGGAACCTATTGTTGTTGTTACTATTAGTAGTAGTAGTAGTAGTAGTACCAGCAGAGGCTGAATGAATATTCTCATCATCATCATTATTATGAATAAATTCAGGGGCTTATTATACTCACATTTAGTTGAATTCAGTCTTAAAATATATTATATGGCTCTCACTGAAATAAATTTCCAAATATTTTGCTTTTATGGCTCTCTGAGTAGTGGGTAAGTAGATCATTTTGACTTGGTTGTTTTATAAGTAGCTCGCATGCTGAAAAAGTTTGAGCACCCTTGATCCAGATCATCTGCTTTGAATTGGATTATGTGAGTCGACACTGTCATATAATCCAGTTCAAATCAGAAAACCTGGATTTTATATGGCAGTGTAGATGGATCTAATATGCATGAACCTAAGAGCAAGTACCACTGAACTCAATGGTAATGTCTTCTGAGTTTCATGAGTAGGATCGTACTATAAATAGGTAATTCCCATAGAAATTATGATACTGCAGTGGCTATTTATGAATTCCAGTACTTTCTGTGTCAGTCTGTAGGCAGGACAATTTTTCTCTTACATTTAAAAATGTCATATATTAAAGTACTCTTACATATAGATCGTTGTGACCCCTTTGAATCTCTTTAGGCAAATAGACTGTTCTGGGATTAGTAAAAGGTCGTGATTTCTGTCGCTGCACTGCCCATTGGGGACTAACACAGAAAATGTCATAGGAGGGCAAAAGCATCAGTCAAGCTCAGAGCATGGAAGTCACAGGTCAAAACAATGTATTTGTAATGTCTATATGTAAGAAGGTTACCTTTGAAAAGAAATATAACATATGAGCATGCTGTCAACCTATTCGTGTAATGAGTATTGTTTTCAATTTAGGATACTTTGAGGCATTTCAAGTTGTCTATACGATTGATAGGATTTTGTTGAAGTTTTATTTGATTCTCTTATAAATCCAGTTTCCCTTTCTCCAAAAAGGCTCAACAAACGTCAACAGACACCATGAAGTCTTTTTGAAAAAAGATGACAATGAATAACAACAATAAACCCTCCTGATAAACAAGAATTAAATATTTTTCCAAGCTGTAGGGTTCCTTACACATAGGGAAAACCTGCCTTTACAGGTTGAGTTGCAGTGTCATCATGCAAAGCATTTAAGCAGAATAAAACACAGCAAAATGGGGCATGTTCAGGGTGAGGCATGTGGATGGCTCACTTCTCTGCCATTATGCTTGTTTTTAACTCGCACCTCGGAGCTAGTGAAGCTAGTACAAACCTGTCCTCCTAGAATAAAAGTCAAGAGTACTGTGCTGGTTGAGCCTTGTACAGGACAGACCTGATTCATCTGCTTGAAATGGATACCTTTTAGTGACCACTACTTCATTTATTGCTATCGAGATCTATATACTGTATATTATACACTAAGTCTAGAAAAGCTATGTTCTTGTACCAGATCTCTCAGTCAACATGCTGGCTGGGAAATTGTGAGTTATAGCCCAGACACACAGACGTTAAGCTGCAGAACTTGCTGACCAGGAGGTTGGCGGTTCGAATCCACGGGATAAGGTGATCTTCTATTATTATCCCCAGCTTCTGCCAAACGTACTATTTTCATAAAGGTTTCCTACATACGGACACCTGAGATATAGCGATATGACCAATTCACTAGGAGCTATGACAAGAGATCAACAAAGGGATTTCCAAGATTTGAGAAAGATTTGCAGCTTTTTTTCTCCCCCTTTTTTCTCCCCCTTCCCCTTACATACATTAAAGATTAACTGAGGCAGAGTGTTTTAAGAGGATTAGCTAGTTATTTTTAAATGCCCCATAAAATAAACCACAGCAACATTATCAAGTCGCTCTGGGCCAAAAGAGACATGATGGATGAAACCTCTGACTGGATCTCCTGACCACTTGTTTTCTCTTTAGACAAACCACAAGGCTTAATTTTTCACTCTGCTACTAAAATATCTTTGTTTTCCTTTAGGGCTAAAGTCTATAATGGTTTCTTTTCACAGCTGCACCCTCCACAAGAAATGAGGATAATCCTTCTCCGGAGCTATATGGGCGTGGTATGCTAAAGTGACACTATTGGTGGATAAAGACAGAACCCAAAGTTGGGATACTACCCCCTTTCTCCTTCCATCCTTTCTTCTCTTTACCATGAGTTTCCTTCCTGACTTGAAGGCTGTGAGGGAGAAAGATTGACAGGGCCTAAATTGTAGTTTCGGGAAACTGTAGTACTTTTTTCAGGTTTCCAAGTAGGAGAGAAAACCTTCTGGATGAGCAATGCTGGAAGAAAATAGCCTGCATATGGGAGTTTCCTTTAAAGCTTGGGCACCATACTGTTGAACATGTCACAAAGGAAAGCCAGGATACGTATGACCAAGCAAAATCAGAGTGTGATTGAGTCAAGAAAGGTTATTTATAAAGAACACACATTCTAGGAGAGTATGCAGCAGTTTGCTTTTGCCTGAGCCTATTTGGAAAGGGAAGGTTTTGTCCCCTCCTCTCCCCACTGCTGAGTTAATTGAGTGTAAACTCTTTGAATTCAGTTTGCAGCAATGGACATAAGTTAAAGAAGAATGTGGGAGGAGAGAGAAACTGGGGTATTTTATAAGCAGCTGAAAACTGAGGTGCCAAAGGATTTATTACAAATGTACTTACCAAGTTGGAAGAGTTGGAGAGTAGGGGCACCTATTTCCACCCATTCCCAGCTGATACCAGGGCTCAGTAACTAAGGTTGAAGAGCCATGGTTTGTCCTATTGGGGGTCTCCAGAAAGCCAGACAAGAGATAAATAACAAGGGAGTCAGTGAATACATGCCCTTGGATCCATCAGGCCATCTGAATCAAGTCAGTGAGTGGAGTGTCAATATTGAGACTTGCAAATTTTCTTGTACAATGATACACTCAGTCTGGAAGGAAATGGGACAGGAACTCCATGAAGTGTGCCAGTGAGCTTTCTATAAGCCTCAATAGCAATGCAGAGTAGATGAAAATGTAGACACACGAAAAAACTAATGTGTCATCTTGGCAAGGCCGTGTAGGATGCGAGAAGCAAGGATGGCAACAAATGCTCCTGCAGCTGGGTGCATTCAAGCTCTCACTTTGCTTTTTAAAAGATGTGCTCCCCATGCACCTCTGGATTGACATCTAGATTTCACTTAAATTCTCTCGATTCTCCTGGATTCTCTTGTGCTTGATGTGCTGAATATGAATACACATGAGGGTATCAGCAGTTTTGTAAAGGGAAGAGAAAAAGAGAATGTTTACTTTCTAACCTTTGTGTTCCATCAGCATTGAAACACAAACTTTGTCACCCAATCTATCCAGGGAGTTCTGTAGTTGGGAACAACTCTCCCTTTACATATAAGTTGCTAGGTTAAGAACCATGGCTTCATACAGATCAGTATCCAATTATACACTTCTTTGTATGTCTGTCTGTCTTCCTTGCATTGCTTTCAAATCTGGATACAGATACACATTTGTCCAACCTGTGATTGAACACAAAAGAAAGCTTAGGGATCTTGTTTGCCATGTACTAATCTTGTTGTGTATCAAATAATAATATAACAAAGGGAAAAAGGACTCCCAGGTTGAGCTCTGTCCTCACGGCCACTGATCAGCTATATGAGTGCCCATGGATATGCTCTGGCTATTCTTGACCTCTTATAGCCATGGTTTAGGATTGTATCTGCCTGTTCGCCTGCGGATATTATATAATGATTCCCAGTCCCTTTCACAGGATCTGGTAACAATCTGTTCAAGACACAATGAAGGATGGCTATCATCTGAGAAGACCCAATAACTTGTTGAATAACTGGACTAATTATTTACATTGGACAGAAGGATGATTATGGAAAACAAGGAATGTTCACACAAAAGATACAATTTCTGAAGTTTGTGAAGACTCCCAAAAAAAC
Source organism: Anolis apletophallus (assembly GCA_030556195.1). Taxonomy (NCBI): domain Eukaryota; kingdom Metazoa; phylum Chordata; class Lepidosauria; order Squamata; family Anolidae; genus Anolis; species Anolis apletophallus. Next base: position 57,465,073 of record JARBWK010000007.1, on the reverse strand, counting down.
TTTCACATATGTGTAGAACTAGTAAAGTTTTGTGGGGAATTGGTACTACAACATGCTGAAGCCAAAGATGTAGTGACAGAATGATGCTGTGGTGACAGAATATGGAAGGAACAACAAGGGACGCTGGGAATGCTGAGAGATGAGGAGTGCGTTAGTTCCCCCTGGTGGCCAGAGTTTGCCTCTGTTCGTCTATATGTGTGTATGTAGAAATGGCAGGGATTGTCTGCTAAGTATGTGTACCTGTAATCCGCTCTGAGTCCCCTTCGGGATGAGAAGAGCGGAATATAAATAAAGTGTATTATTATTGTTGTATTATTATTACCACTGCTCAGTTGTGAACAGAGACAGCATGTTGTTTGTTTTACCTATTCTTTTTTTATAAAAAACATAAGTTCTACGGGGGGGGGGGGGGTGTTTCCAAATCATTACTACGTTTGATGTGACAAGTAATGAGAGAAATAGTCATTGATTTGCCTGTTCCTAAAATATGCAGTTTAATTTGTACATACACCCTGTTCTTATGGACAGATGCCACCTTTGTATGCTTTCAAGCAGATCATACATGAAATGTTAGTTGTTTATAGAAAGACTATGTTACTTTTTATGAAAGTAGCAAGAAGATAATGTTTCAGTATTTTCTTACAAAATGTCTTTTCTATGCTCAGTGTAACACCACTTCCATAAATGTGAACAATTTTTTTTAATAAAAAATCCTTAGTTGCAAATCAGTTACCCCTTTAAAGACTTTCTAGTGGCAAAGAATGACTGGTCACTTCATCTGCCATAGTTGGTGAAGCATTTTTTGTGCAAAATACGGATCTTTTTAGGGCCCATCCTTTTTATTATCACCTTCTCCTCGCAGAATCACACACTTCTGACATTACTTAAGAGTTTTCCAGACTATCTGATGCTTCCTTATACACATTCTTTACCATTCAAGAATTAAAATAACTTTTAAAAATATTAAATTTTAGACGCTTTGGAGACATTTTTTGTTGAATGTGCTGGATATAATGTATTAATTTAATTGGTACATATATAATACCTTAATATTGTTTGTATGTTATTTTTTAAATATATTTTGGGAATCCTGTTTACAAATGAGATTTAGAAATAGCCCATAGAAGTAAATGTTTACACATTCACTGTAGGTGTCTAACAAGCAGATGGAGGGAAGAATGAATTAGGCACATAGGGCCCGTCTGGATCTGACCAAAGTCCTTTGTTCCAATCACGCAGTGGCCAACCACTTGTCTGTGAAACTCTCAAGCAGATCATATAAAAAAGGTTGCAGTTAGCACAGAGGGTTAAACCACCAGCTGCAGAAAATCTTGCTGACCAGAAGGTTGGCAGTTCAAGACGCAGGTTGAGGTGAGCTCCCACCAACAGCCTAGCTCCTACTTACCTAGCAGTTCAAAAACAGTAATGTGAGTTGGTCAATAGGTACCACTTTGGCGGGGAGGTAAAAAGGCGCCCATGAAGACATCCTGGCAATTCAATCAGGAAGGCATCCACGGACAACAAAGCTCCTCGACATGGAAAATGGGACAACAGCACCTCATGTGGACGGAGCCAAGCACAGATTCCAGAGGCCGGAGATGAAAAAGATGGGAAGCCTTTACCGCTGCTTATGTACTGTCTGTCTTTGTTAATTGTATAACGGCATTGGGGGAAAAAGTGTATTGTAATCTGCTGTGAGTCCCCTCAAGGAGATAGAGCTGAACATAAATATATTTATTTATTTATTTAAAACTTTTATACCCCGGCCTTCTCACCTCCGAAGAGGGACTCAGACCGGCAAACAGCAAGTATTCAATGCTAACATTTAAAATCTAAAAGCATCATAAATTTACAATAAATTTTACAATAAAACACAATACAATAAATACATTTTAAAAGCCTTTCGCCAAAGTAAAATCAAGTCCAACTTAATCCATATATTCGGTCTGTATCAAGTGGTTGCTTCGCGATCTCCTTCATTCTGTGAAGGCCTCATTGCACAGCCACGTTTTCACCCGTTTCCTAAAAGTCAGGAGGGAGGGGGCGGATCTAATTTCATTTGGGAGGGAATTCCACATCCGGGGGGTCACCACAGAAAAGGCCCTGTCCCTCGTCCCCACCAGACATGCCTGCGAAGGTGGTGGGACTGAGAGCAGGGCCTCTCCAGACGATCTTAGCAATCTTGACAGTTCATAGGGGAGAATACGTTCGGACAGGTAAACTGGGCTGGAACCATATAGGGTTTTGTAGGTCAACACCAGCACTTTGAATTGTGCTCGGAAGCTAACTGGCAGCCAGTGGAGCTGGCGCAACAGGGGAGTTGTGCGCACCCTGTAACCCGCTCCTGTTAGTAGTCTGGCTGCTGCGCGCTGGACTAATTGCAGCTTCCGGGCAGACTTCATAGGAAACCCTATTATGATTATGATGATTATGATGATTATGACTATTATTATAGTGCACACAATAGCCCTTCCTAGGAATAGAGTCAGTCAAGAAAGGCACATTCTTATCCTCCAGGAATTCATATAATCTTTTAGAAGTTGGTGAACATCACAAAATCTGGTAGTACTGAATTCTGTACTTCAAGTGCATACTGTATAAAGGAGTATTTCCTTTATCTGTCCTGGCTTGCTCACGATTCATTTTCACTTATGCAGCATTATGACAGAGGAAAGAAAAATGTTTCCATGTTCCTCTTCATCATACCAGGCTTCTTTTTATACGCCCCATCCTGTCTCTGCCCTTCTTCCCTTTGTCTTCCAAGCGAAAAATAATAATCCATTGCAAGTTGTAACTTTTCCTCATAAGGGATTCACTAAGCCCCTTGATCATTTCTGGTTGCCTTTGGTTCCTTTGCAGCTCAGCAGTTATTTTTTTTCTGAAATGTAATGGCTGGAACTACACAAAGTCTACTAAATATGGTTGCTCTATGGACTTGCATAAAGATCTTGCCTCTTATATTTTTGGCCCTTTTCATAACAATGCCCAGAATGGAGTTGCCAAACAAATCTTATTTGGTTTTCTTTATTTTATTTTACACAATTTTGGATTTTGCCATGATAATGAAATATACTCCTTATGTACAAATCTGTCAAGGCAGGTAATGTGTTCCCTTTTATGAAAGTATTAATTACATTTTAGGATGAGTGTAATCATGTTGATCTGCATTCTTACAGTTTACTCCTGAATGTAAAAAGTGGGATTATTTTCTTCTGTAGATACTAAAAGCTAGAGGCGTATTTTTGACACTATATTTGCCCTAAATACATAATTAATAATGTGATGAGCATGTTTTTTAATAAGCTGTCCTCCTAGGCTATTTTAGCAGGAGCCCCCAACCCCAATTTGGGATTTGTATTCACAATAGCACTGTGAGGATCTATTTCGGCCCCACTTGCATACCAGACATTCTTTATCGTAATGATGAAGAGAGTGAGTGCTTTTGAGGGAGGGGCGAATAATGGAAGTCTTGTCCTTGCAGCTCACTCTCATTCATGTTACACATGTCGTGAACTGCCTGTGACCGTCAATTGCTTTTTAGGGGTACAACATACATTCGCTAGCTCTGGAACAGTGTACAGAAATGAGGATTAACTTTAATGGATAGAGCAGAAGCTTCAAATGGGATATTTGATCTTATCTTAAAGTTAATAACTGGAGGTTTTTTTGTATTAGCAGGAAAGCTAATGTATCCTTATCCCCCTCCAACACACAAATTCTTCTGTGCCTATTATAAAACACACTAGCATAATTGTGCAGATTAGAGAAAAGAAACCTGTCTCCCTTTGTTTTCCGTTGTCTGAAAAAATCCGAGGGGGTGTTTACAAAATATGGTAGGTTTTTTTGTGGAATTCCTCAACAATTGATAGATTTGTCTATATCTATATGTGTGTGTGTTCGTGTATACACACACGCACACCTGAGACGTAACAAAAGCAGAGACTCAAAAATTTCAGAATGGAGGTGGGAAACGCAGTGCAGTTATGGGGAAGGGGGACAATGTTGTGATCATAATTCTGTCACAAATGACAAGAAAATAATACTACCACCATCTATTTGAAAGACAAATTGCAACTCCAAGTGGTTGGTTTCCAAGAGATTCATTGGTGTGGAAGGGGTAGAAAAGAGAAGTCTGGATACCTGGAGGAGGGCAAAAAACAGTGAGGGAGAAGGATACCGTATGCCTTTCCAGGACCTCATTTGCCCATCTTGTCTTAAAGAGGCAGATATCTATTGACTACCATTTGCAACAATGTCAAATTTATATAAATAAAAATGTAATGTTTGTTTGTGGGATTAATATAACTCAAAAACCACTGGATGAATTGACACCAAATTTGGACACAATAATACACCTTTCACTTATTTATTATTTATTTATTTATTTATTGGGGCTTCTTCGCCGCCGACTCCCGGGGGCTCGCGGCGGCTCACAGAGCCAGTGGCACAACGCCACAGGTTAAAACATAAAAACAGTTAAAAACAGTTAAAACAATTAAACAGCAAAATGCAATATAACAATTGAGCAGCAGGAGATATCACAGCCCAGAGAGTATAGACGAGGCCTACTCGCCGAAGGCCTGCCTAAACAAATGAGTTTTGCAGGCCCGTCTAAATGGCAGCAGATCTCTCAGGGCTCTGGCTTCGGCCGGGAGGGCGTTCCATAGTGTGGGAGCTATAATAGAGAACGCCCTCCGGCGGGTCGATGTTAGATGTGCCGACTTTACAGATGGTACTACCAACAGGTTGGCCTCTTCGGACCGAAGTGATCTCGCTGGGCAATATGGGGTGAGACGGTCCCTCAGATACGCTGGCCCCAGGCCGTGTATGGCCTTGAAGGTAAGAACCAGCACTTTGAAGGCGACCCGGTGCTCAATAGGCAGCCAGTGCAGATCCTGCAAAATTGGTGTTATACGGCATCCTGCTGGTGCCCCAGACAGGAGCCGGGCGGCAGTGTTCTGCACCAGCTTGAGCTTCCGGATCGACGACATAGGCAGGCCAACGTAAAGCGCGTTACAGTAGTCTAGCCTTGAGATGACCGTGGCTTGGATCACCGTGGCTAGGTCGCCCCGGGAGAGGTCGGGGGCCAGCCGCCGTGCCGGGCGGAGGTGGAAAAAAGCAGCCTTGCTGGCCATGGAGACCTGGGCCTCCATGGTCAGCTGGGAGTCCAACTGGACACCCAGGCTCTTCACAGACGGCGCTGGATGCAGCGCCGCACCGTCCAGGGTCGGAAGCCGGGCACCCACCCCGCCCGGGCCGCCCAGCCACAAGATCTCCGTCTTCGCCGGATTCACCATCAACCTACTGGCTCGCAGCCATCCAGTAACGGCTTCGAGGCAATGTTGGAAATTATCGGGGACGGATTCCGGCCTGCCCTCCATCCTCAGAATGAGCTGGGTGTCATCGGCGTACTGATGGCAGACCAGCCCATAACTCCGCACCAGCTGTGCAAGCGGCTGCATGTAGATGTTAAATAATAGAGGGAGAGAATGGCCCCCTGAGGGACTCCACACACTAATGGGGAGCCCTCGGAGACCTCCCCGCCCCTCCTCCTCACACGCTGAGACCGCTGGCGAAGGAAGGAGGACAGCCATTTAAGGACAGTCCCCTCACTCCGGCCATGGCCAGGCGGTGGATCAAAAGATTGTGGTCGACCGTGTCAAACGCTGCCGTGAGGTCCAATAACACGAGCAGCGCAGACCCGCCTTGGTCGAGCTGGCAGCGGAGTTGGTCTGTGATGGAGACCAGGACCGTCTCCGTCCCATGCCCCGAACGGAAGCCGGACTGGAAGGGGTCAAGCCATGTTGCATCATCTAAGAAGGACTGCAGCTGCTCCATTACTGCCCTCTCAACTACCTTGCCCAGGTATGGAAGATTCGACACTGGGCGGTAGTTGGAGGGAACCGCAGGGTCCAATGATGGTTTCTTCAGTAATGGAGCCACCACCGCCTCTTTTAAGCACTCTGGAAAGACTCCTTGCTCAAGGGAGCTGTTTATGACATTCAACAGAGGCCCACGTAACCCCTCCAGGCAAGATCTAACAAGCCAGGAGGGGCACGGGTCGAGGGAGCAGGTGGTGGGGCGAGCCGCAGCCACTATCTTATCAACAGCATCTGCGTCCAGTGGCCGAAACCAGTCGATGGTGGGCCCGGCGGAGGGCCACGGAGTCTCGAGCTCTCTCACTGTATCAATTGTGGCCGGGAGGTCCCGGCGGAGGCTCAGTATCTTGTCTGCAAAAAAGCTCTGGAAAACACCGGCGGTAAGGGCCTGATCGCTGTTTTTTGGGACGGTAGGGACTTATAAAGTAAAGACCTGGCCCTTTGAACAAGCTTTTGAGAATGTAGCGAAATAGATAACGCGGAACTATGAATTATGAACATGGACGATGTTACTGGATAACGTTTTTAACAGGATGACGCCAATGATTGTATGTTTTAATATATGTTTTATATTGTAATGTTGATTGCTTTTAATGGCACTTTTATAAATGCCTGGCATCGAATTGTGTCAATCTGTAACCCGCCTTGAGTCGTTATATGGCTGAGAAAGGCGGACTATAAATATCATAAATAAATAAATACTCATGAAAACACTGGAAAAAACAAAAAAGCAATAAGATGCTACAGCGCATGTGCAAAAACGACACCTCCTCCACCCCACCCCCACCCCTGGCAAACAAAACACACAATAGCATATCCACATTCTCTTCCAGGCTGCAGCTCCCAGCATCCCCCAGACCAGGCCTTTTAGGAGATGAGGATGAGCCAAATCCACTGCTTCCAAGCTGCAAGATTTCTTCTCCTTGGAATTCTTTGAGAGCATCCCAATCCCTGCATATTTCCTATTTTCTATTCCTGGACTGCAACTCCCAGCAATCCTCCAAATAGATCCAAGGCATAGAAGTGGTTTATCCCAGGTCTGACCTGAAATTCTTTCCACTTTTATTGTATTTGACGCTGGATTTTTTTTATTTGGAAGCACTGCCTGATAAGTAGGCTATTTATTTAAACAGAACTTTGGAGAGTCCTTCTACACAACATGATCATGGCACCAAGGTTCCAGTTTAACTGCCATGACTGCTGCCTCATCAACACTGCCATATGACGTGGTTGAAACTGCATTGTGGTCAGCGTAGACTCATATAGTGCAGTCAATTGCACTATATGGGCCTACACTGACCATATAATACTGTTTCAAACTGCATTATATGGCAATGTAGATGGGATCTACATCCTATGCAACCCTGAGGTCTGTAGTTTGGTGAAGCCCTAGAGTTCTCTGGTTAAGAGTTCTAAACATTTCTACCTAAACTACAAATCCCAGCTTTCCACAGAAAAGAACCATGATAAGGAAAATGAAATTATAGTGCTCCATGAATATTATGTAATACCTATATATTTTTAACGACGCTCCATGCAGTCATGTTGGCCACATGACCTCGGAGGTATCTATGGACAACGCTGGCTCTTCGGCTTAGAAATGGAAATGAGCACCACCCCCCAGAGTCGGACATGACTAGACTTAATGTCAAGGGAAACCTTTACCTTTACTATCTATTTTTAAAACCTGCTTTTTCACTGAGCTATGGCCCTTAGTGATGATTTGCTACTCAAAGCAACAACATATAGTAATTTCCACCCTTCATATATGATGCAGCTTGGAATTTTTCCTCAAGACAAATATCCATTAACTGCTGATAAGCAAACAAAGAACATCTGGAGGACCAGAGTTGCCCATCCCTGCATTACTAAGATGACCTTAATCTGTCTTTGTAAACATCTGGCACAGCTCACTTGCTTCAACTCTCCGGAGCTGCTGAATGAATTGATTTATTGCCCTGACTATTTGAATAACAGTACCGAAGACACAAGATATTACACAAAAATCATATAAATTATCAAAAACCATAGTTGAGACCCACGTGAATGTAGTCCTAAAAGCTGCCACTGTTCTAACTTTCTTTCCTGATGCACAGTATGTTTCTTATGGCAAACCATTCCCTTTACTCCCCTCTACATTTGAATGTTGGTTTTGTGTGTGTGTGTAGTGTATGGATATTGGCTTTATAGAGCAAGTGAAGTGTAGTGGTTTGACTGCTACACAATAACTCTGGAGACCAGGGTTTGATCACTAATAATAATAATAATAATAATACTTTAATATTTGTGAGTCGCCCTCCACCAGTGGTGCTCCGGGCGACTTACATCATTTAAAAACCCTAAAAACAGCAATGTACAGCAGTTTAAAACAGATACATGTCTGAGGAAAGGCTCAGACATTCAGAGGTACCGATCAGGCCCCAAACGCTAGGCGGAAGAGCCAGGTCTTTAGGTCTGACCGGATCTAGTTAGGGTCAGAGTGGCTCTGAGGGCAGGTGGCAATGAGTTCCAGATCCTGGGGCCGCCACGGAAAAGGCTCTCCGCTGGGTTTCCATCAGCCGAGCCTCTCGCACCCCAGGGATGGTCATGCGATCGCCATTTATGGCACGTGCTGGCCTCACGCTGCGTTGGACCGTCAGCCGGTCACTCAAGTAGGCTGGCCCAATATTGTGCCGAGCTTTAAAGGTGAGCACCAGAAGTTTGTAGAGCACTCTGAACTCTAAGGGCAGCCAGTGGAGATCTTTTAAAATAGGAGAAATGTGGTCCCTCACTGATGACCCAGAGATGAGTCTGGCCGCTGCGTTGTGGATGAGTTTCAGCCTCTTGGTTGTGGAGAGGGGGAGGCCCACATATAGGGCGTTGCAATAATCAAGACGCGAGACAACGGTGGCATGTACCACGGTTCTCAGCGCCTCAGATGGTAGGTAGGGGGCCAGCCGTCGGGCCCTACGGAGATGGAAAAAGGCGCCTTTGCTGCCGCCTGGATCTGGGCCTCCATCGTTAGTTTTGCGTCCAGGATCACTCCCAGGCTTTTCACTGCCGGAGCCGGGATAAGGGCTCGCCCTCAAAGGGTGGCAGTGATGGGTGAGAGGCGGGTCGGCCAGGCCAGAGGATCTCCGTTTTGGCTGGGTTGATTTTGAGTCTATGTGCTCTGAGCCAGCTCGTCACCGCTCTCAATCCTTGGCTGAAACTGTCCGGCACCGACGATGACCCTGGGTCAAGCTTCAGGAGCAGCTGTGTATCGTCCGCATATTGGTAGCAGGAGAACCCATAGCTCCTGGCAATGCTAGCCAGAGGCTGGACGTAGATGTTGAAGAGGGTGGGAGATAGGATGGCACCCTGGGGACTCCACATTCCACCCGCTTTTCCTAGAGACTTGACCCTGCCACTCGACCCGCTGCGAGCGGCCTCGCAGGAACGATTCCAGCCAGGTCAAAGCCTTGTCTTGGATCCCAGAGGCAGCCAGGCGGTCGAGGAGCAAGTCGTGATCAACGGTGTCAAAAGCCGCGGTTAGGTCCAGAAGGACTAGGACTGCCGAGCCTCCCCGGTCCAGTTGACGGCGGATGTCGTCAGTGATCGCTACGAGGACGGATTCCACTCCGTGACCTGCGCGGAAACCCGACTGGGACGGGTCTAGGCCCCGGATCGATCTAGGAAGTCCCGTAATGGCTTTCTACCGCTCGCTCTAAGAGCTTACCCAGAAAGGGTAGGTTGGCAACCGGGCGGTAGCTTGCTGGGTCATCGGGGTCGAGGTTCGTCTTTTTCAAGAGGGGCTGACTCTGGCCTCTTTCAGGGAGTTCGGAAAGGTGCCTGTCTCTAGGGAGAGATTTACCAAGTCCCTCAGAGCGCCCGACATGATGTCAATATTGGACTTAATTAGGTGTGATGGGCAGGGGTCCGTTGGGCAGGTCGTCGCTCTTGCCCCGGTCGACCAGCCTTCTCACCTCCTCCGTTGTTAGTGGGCTGAATTCTGAGAGACGGTGTTCATTTGTCCGGGTGGGGTACTGGGACCTCGTGTCCCCCTCCTCGGGAAGCAGCGGCAAGTCAAGTCGAAGTGCCGCGATTTTTCCGAAGAAGTACTCCTGGAGGTCATCTGCAGTTATCGCCGAGTTGTTGGATTCACTCTGTGGGGACGTGAGGAGACTCCGGACTACCTTAAAGATCTGTGCCGTATGGGAACCCGCGGCTGAGATCTGGGCCGCATTATAGGATCTCTTGGCCTTTTGATCTCGTGTTCGTATAGCCTATGTTGTTCTCTGTAGGCTGCTCTGGTTTCTTCACTAGGCTTTCGTCGCCAGGTGCTCTCGAGTTGCTTCCTCCGGTGTTTTATCTGCTTTAGGTGCGTTGTGAACCATGGAGAGCAGGTTTTCCTGGGGCGGAGGGGGCGCCTAGGAGCTATCTGATCAATGGCCCTTGAGAGAACACTATTCCATCTGGCGACTAGATCTGATAGTGATCCTCCGGGGACCTCCAGGGGTTCCAGCGCCGCGGCGAATGCCCTCGGGGTCATCGCGCTCTTTTGGCGGGCTAATACAGACCTTGGCTCCGATCTTACCGTGAGGGGGATGTTGATATCTACCCTCACAATCAGGTGGTCCGACCAAGGCACTGCTCTGGAATCGCGATGATTTGTGGCGAGACCCTGGCTGAAAATCAGGTCCAGTGCATGGCCCGCTTGGTGAGTGGGGCCGGTATCTGTCCTGGAGAGGTCGAGGGCGTCCATGTGCATGAGGAATTCTCGTGCATTGGGGGTGGGAGGGATTGTGTCCGGGTGGATGTTGAAGTCCCCCAGTATGAGGAACCGGGGGAACCTCAGGGCCCAGTCCGCAATCAGATCCTGTAAGGCAGATGTGGCCTCTTTATGGGCCCCGGGGGCCCGGTAAACCACCAGGATCCCCGTCTTTCCTTCCTCTCCAAGGGTTGCTCCCAGGCATTCTATGCCGGTCATCTCCGGTGTTTGGAGGACAGAAGTGGCAACAGCGTCCCTTACGACCAGTCCTACTCCCCACCCCGACCTATAGATCTTGGTCGATGGAAGGCTCGAAAGCCTGGGGGCTATCTCCTGGAGGAGGACACAGTCACCGTCCTGGGTCCATGTCTCTGTGATGCATATAACATCTGCGTCCTGTTCTGCGATAAAATCTCGCAGGGTGGCCAGCTTATTGCAGATCGACCTCGCATTAAGGAGCAGAAGTGAGGACCAGGGTGTGGCAAGTGTTTGTTGACGGGCGTGGCAGGTGATGGGGCGCAGCCAGGTCGAAGAGGAACTGCGGCTCTGTTTGGTGGAGGGTGGGTTGCTGGACCTTGCCCTCCTCTGCCCACCAATTACTGGGATGGGACAGGCGGAAGCGCTCTGGGGCTGATGGTTGGAGCCGGAGCGCTGAGTTTGCGGCACGTCCCCCGAAAAGGGGACGTTGAGGTGGCCTGTCCTTGATTGCAGACCGGAAGGGTTGTATTGGACGGTAGCTGTGCCATGGAAGGGCCGGTGGGGATTCTAATCCTTCGAGCCCAGAAGGTTCTGGTCCTGAAGGGGCCGGGATTGCCAATCGGGAATTCCCTGGAGTTGTTGTGTCCTCTCTGGGTAGCGGTGCTTCGGTTGCGTGGCCTGAACGATTCCAGGCGTGGGGTGTTGGGCCTTTCTTGAGAAGCCCCTCTGGCCGCGGGGGCCTGTAGATCAGGGTTTCCTATCAGTTCTGACTGATCTGCCTGAGAGGGACAGGGGGCATGGCGGCCTGTAGGCTGGGGCGGAGCCGTCATTTCGGAGCATGTTCTGGTGGTCGCTCTCTTCCGCCGACGCCTCAAGGCCTTCCCTGCCCTTCTTTTAGCCCGCCTGGTCTCTCCGCGGCTGTTGGCATCGCATCCGCCCTCAGGTTCACGGGGGGGTGCTTGGGAATGCCCCTTGGTGTGTCTCCGTCTCCGTCTGCGCCTGCGCCCCCCCCTCGCTCCATCAGCAGGTGGAGAAGGGGCCGATGGCTGGGGTGTCGAGCCCCTGCTAGGAGGGGGAGTTAGTTGGGCACTGTGGGCCTTTATTGTCAATTGGGCAGTGGAGACAGAGGCCATCTGCCCCCCCCCCGTGTCTTTTAAAGACTTCACCTGCCCGCACTCACCATGGATGTGGCCGTCCTCATTCGCCCTTTGATTCAGGGCTTCTCCCACTACTTCTGGGCTGCCACTCTGTCTTCGATGCTGGCTCCGCCCATCACTCCTCCCAGAGTGGCCGGTGGCCGCCTCCCACTCTGCTGACGAGGAGGGAGGGGGCGGAGACGAAGGCGGGGCCGCAGGTGTCGGTTCGGCGTCCTGGGGAGCCGGCGCCATCTTGGCATGGCCAGCCCAGGCCCCCGGGTGATGGAGGGGGGAAAACCGGGCGGCCCTGCGGCGGGGCCGCTCCTCCGGAGCCTTGGCCAGAATGGCCGAGATGTTAAATGTCTCCTCCGGCTCCCGCCGCTCAGGGCAGGGCCCAGCGACTGACCACGGCACCCGGGGGGCTGGAGCGTCTAGCAGCAGCTCCGACTTCGGCGACTCCGGCGGCTCCCGGGGGCCTGGTGATCCCGATGGCTCCAGGGGACCCGAGGACAGCTCGGTGGCTTCGTTAGTTTCCCGAGTCGCCGCCGCCGCCGCCGCTGTTTCCGGCTGTCGCCGTTGCCCAGGGCCGCCCCGGGACCACAGGCAGCCACCTCGGCCCAGGAACGCCAGCGGACAGGCCTCACCCAAAATGCAGTCCTTCGTCGAGTGGGCCTCAGCTGGCTTCGGAGGTAAGTTATTGGTAGGAGGAGGGGAGACTGGGAAGGCCGACAACATCCTCCCCAATAATGCGAACTGGGTGGCCGCCAGGCGGAATTGGGCCTGAAGGGCCTGGAGGGCTGGGCTTTCCTTTGGTGAAAAATGGAGGCCCACCTTGCTAGGCACGCCGATGGTCCATCTCCTCCTTTCGTAGGGGGGACCTTCCACGACCTTCCCAGGTCGGAGGTCTAGACCCCCAGGGGTTGTTGGAAGTGTAGACCCAGTAAGGTTGCTAGCCTGGCTGGGCGAAGACGACGCTTTGATGGAAAACGATGGGAGCTCGCTCTCCCAGCGTCCGAACGCTTCCGCCATCTTGGTTCTTCTTCAATGGAGCAGCTGGAGGCAGAAGTTTTAAAGGCTCCTGCTCTGTTTGCTCCTTCTCTCACCGGTGTGGGGGTGAGGCAACCAGGACTCCTTCCTTCCCCTGTTCTGGCAGGCAGGGATGGCAAAAACAGGAATTAACACTTTCAAAACAGGAACAGATTTTTTTTTCAAATTTTGTTACATAATATGGTACTGTAATGGAAGCAAGTTTCAGGTGGAGCTTAGCACCAAACTAGTTATGTGCATATGAAACAGACACTTGCTTCATCAACTATTATGAGTGGTATGGGCTTTAAAAAAATTGGGGCTGGATAATGCACCCTTCTCTGTCACATTCCTTTCAATGTAAGAAAATGATCCTTATCAATATTATTTTGTATCCAACTAGATTATTATTTTGTGTCAAAAAGCATTGCATAAAATAATTTTTAAAACTGATAAAATAAAGGGATCACAATCAGCTAAATAGTTTAAGACCAAAAACGGGCAACAGTGACTGTACTGTCTGTAGCTTTAAACAATTCTTTTTCTGTGCATGAGACCGGACATTGTGGACAAGCATACAGATGATGAGTTGTTTGTCCTGTTCCACAATCGCACAAGGTGGAGGATTCTTCTAGGTGGTGCCATTTAGCCACGTTGTCTTTTGATCTAACAATTCCGAGTCTGTTCAGGGATTTCCAAGTTATCCATTCTTGGTTTGCCCCTGGAGGCAGACACTTGCGTGTGTGTGTGTTTGGGGCATGGGGGAGGGATCCAGTTGGAATTGCCTGATTTTGCAGGGATACTCTTGCTGTTGCTGGAGGAACATTCAAAGGACTGGTGGTTCTCATGAAACTTTCCCTTGATTTAAGTCACAGTGTCCAATTATTTCTCTCACAATTGGCAGCAACTTTCCATCACACATCAGGGAAGGCAATGCCAGCTAGTTTATAGAGTCTATCAACAGGTGTAGGTTTAATTCATTTTCTGATTATTCTACATGTCTCATTCAGTGCTATATTCACCTGCTTTGCGTGGGCAGATTTATGCCAGACGGGGCAGGCATACTCAGCAGTTGAGTAAAGCAAGGCCACGGCTGATGTTCTTATTAATTTCAACATAGTTTGTGAAAGTCACAAAATTGAAGTTTCTGGAGTATAACAACTACTTCCAAAATAAGTAGTGCACACTTAAACAGAAAACAACACTTTCAAACCAGGAAGAGACATTTTTTCCAAATTCGTTACTTAGTGTAGTTCAATAGACATAATTAAAAAGGGAATAGGAAACCAAGCCAATTCAGCTAATGATTATTTCTTGATGTTACATAATCTCAGTAATACTTTCTGTTTCAGACAAGTGGGCTAGCCTTTAAGACTGTGGCCTAAAGAAGAAACCAGATGAGGACTCCAGTCAGTAGTCTCTGCAAGATAAACATTAGGCAAAATATTACAGGTTGAGCACTCTTGTCTCACTCCATGTTGGAGATAACAACCTTCTCAGCCCTCCTCTATGTAATGTTATGTCTGTTTATAATGTGTTGTTTTATTTCCTGAAGTGTATGTCTTCTTTGGTTTGCAGTTTCCTTAGCTCTATGTACGTAGGCAGTGGGAGGGGCTGCAGACCATGTGACGGTTTAGAATGCAGTTTTAAAAGGATGTCAGTTGAGGAATTACAGTTGAGGTTTGCGTCAGCTTTCAGTCAGATGTCAGTGTAGGGAGTTAGAAACCAGTTGAACCTTGAGTCAGCTTGAGTACAGAAGTCTGTTAGAATACAGAAGCCAATGTTAGAAGTTAGAAAACTGTTGAGGCTTACATTTTCTTTGAAAGTGGACTGTTATGAAAAGAGAACTGTACAGAGCAATATAGTTTTTGAAGAGACTGTTAAAGACTATAAGTTAAAGATACAAACTAAAATGTTCTAAAGTTTAACCTGAGAAGAAATGTGCCTGTATATTTACCGGTAAATACATGATAAATGTGCCTGTATATTTAAAGTTATGAGTAAAATAAACAAGCTATTTAAAAAGAAATCTACTTGAATCTTTGCCTGCTGAGAGCATTGAATAGAAACAAGATATTTATGAGCCCAGCGATCATCCATTACTCAAGGAACACCTCCAAAACGCTGCTATCCAATAGGTTATGCCCACAACAGGCCATGATCCTTATCCCAATACTCCAGGGCTGAGACAGTAATACCTTTGTTTCCTGGCAGTTCCAATATGTACACAAACCTTGCTTCATGTACATAATTATTTAAAACTTTGTACAGTGTTCTCTCGCTACTTCGCGCTTCACATTTAATGGACTCACTGTTTCGCGGATTAAAAAAAATATTAACTTAAAATAAATACCGTGGGTTTTTTCACTGTTTTGTGGGTATTTGCCGCAGCCTCGTCGACCAGATCCATGAGACTTACTACATCGTGTAACATCCTCCGATTGCAACCCTTATGACATTAGTATGCGGTAACGACAATCTTCTGTGGCAGTAACATCCTTGCATCGTATCACCTCAGATTGGATTACAAATATTGGCCAATCTACCACACCAGTGGTCTCCCAGCTCTCCTGGCGGCCCTGGAGATATCTTTTTGCATTTGTGAAGCATCGTGAGTCGTCAACTAATCTTATCCCGGATTATCCCATAAACCCTGTATGTATACAGGATCTGGATTACAAATATTTCCCAGCTCACCATTCCAGGGGTCTTCCAGCCCTTCTGGTTGCCCCAAAGAGAGTATTTATACAGCATTGGGAGCTTTCTACGAAGCCTATCCCGGATTATCCCGTAAAAACTTTGGACACTCACGGGATCTTATTACGAACTGACCAGGACATTGTATATGCATGACTCTTTGAGTCCACTTTACTGGCCATTTGGACTATCGGAATTATATCTTTGTGTTGCATATAAATTGGGACCCTTTTGAACTATGCATTTGAACCTTTTTGGGGGGAATATACATCGGTGGAATAGAATAAATAACTCACCACTGGTAGGAACCCATTTTGGGCATTATCTTTATTTCTTCAGGTGATACTAAGCAGTATTTATGAGTATATTACTCTATAAGAATATTGTATTTTGATTATCCTGTTTGTTTCTAGGCTTTACAACATAGGCAGCTATTAGAGACCATTAAAACAGTGTAAACATTACAATAAACATTTAAAACCAAATTATAAAATACATACATTAAAACCTTTAAATATAAAACCACTACCTTCACTGTTAGCCTTGTTGTCCAAAATCCTTGTCTAAGGTGTTCCAGTATTTGATTTCTCATAGTTCCATGTTTATCTATTGCACCAGGTTCCCAAAGGCTTGCTCAAATGCCATGTTTTCACTTTTCGATGGAAGGTCAGGAGGGAAGGGGCTGATCTAATATCCCTGGGGAGGGCGTTCCACAACCGAGGGGCTACTACTGAGAAGGCCCTGTCTCTTGTCCCATACATTCACCTGCAGGCTATATGTGTGAGGAAAATATGAATGATAAATGAATATTGTGTTTAGACTGAGGTCCCATCTCCTCTCTCTCTCTCTCTCTCTCTCTCTCTCTCTATATATATATATATACAGTATATATATGCATCTACAGGTATTTTGAAATCCAATAAAAAATCCCCAAGACTTCTTGGTCCCAAACATGTTGGACAAGGGAAACTCAGCCTTTATTCTTCAGCCTCCACATCAGCAATAGTCAGATAGCAGCACTGAGTGATTTTTACAATCCTTCTGTGGATTACAGAGATAAATGTATGAATAATCTGAATAACCAGACCACGGGAGCTGGGCCGAAAACCACAACTGGCTCAGAGACACACACTGATAGGCTTAAGAGAGTTTATCTTGTCCTTCTTCACTTTTACTTTTATGTAAATGTTAGGAAAAATTAAAACCATCACTCGCAGTGGCCAAGGCCCCAAGAGAAGCCAGGATCACATGCATCCTATTTAGAAATGTGTATTATTTGTGCATTATTTTCAAGCTAAGGCAGAAAGGAAAGTTGAGACAACAAAGAAAGGGGGAGGGAAAAGAAGATCAGAGAGGCAGGCACGCTATCGGGAAAACCATTTTCTTCCTGGTTCATGTTTGCAAAGAAAGTTGCACCTTTGCCCTCTACATTAATGCCGTTATTGTTATTATCCTGATGAGTCAAGGTTCACATGAGGCGGAAGAGTTCAGGCTCTTTATCACCTTGCTCTTCAGGACTTTCAACCTGTACTAGAAACCTGGGCCCCTTCCACACAGCCCTACATCCCAGAATATCAAGGCAGAAAACCCCACATTATCTGAGTGTGGACTTATATAACCCAATTCAAAGCAGATATTGTGCCTTGATATTTTGGGATATAGGGCTGTGTGGAGGAAACTTCTCCTGTCCAATTCCCTGAAGTTTCCCTCCAAGTCAGGCTGCCTATTACAATCTCAGCAGGAGCAGCTGCCCCTTTTTGCCTTGCTGTTTTTGAAAAAATGACTCCCCAGTCCCCTCTTCAACTTGGCACCATGGCCCATCCAGAAGAGGGAGGGAGGGGTGGGAACACTCTCATCCTGACCATTCCCCCTTCTGCGCGTGCGCCAACCCCTCCGCGACTCGCCCATACTGGAGCGCAGGCTGGCCAGATGTTGCCTGGAGGCGTTCTACCCTCCTCTCCTCCCTTTCGGAGGCGTTCGGTTCTTTCCGTCACTCTCCGACTTCTCCTCCCCCTCCCCTCCCGCTTTGCCTATAAGGCGTTCGGCTCATTCCGCCCCGCTCTTCCTTCACCGCCAAGGGCGTTCGGTTCCCGTTGTACTCATTTCCCCCCTCCTTTGCCGTTTTGCCAGAGGCGTTCGGCTCTTTCCGCCAATTTCCGACCTCTCCCATCCTCGTCTCATTGTATTTATTTATTGCCCTTCTCACCCCAAAGGGGACTCAGTTACAAGTTACATGTACATACAATATATATTATTACCATAGCACAATATTGCTATTATATATTACTATAGTGCAATATTATTGGTAATATTACATGCAATATAAAATATATGATTATAGGGTTGTTGTAGGCCATGTTCTAGAACAGGCCTGGGCAAACTTTGGCCCTCCAGGTGTTTTGGACTCCAACTCCCACAATTCCTAACAGCCGGTTAGGAATTGTGGGAGTTGGAGTCCAAAACACCTGGAGGGCCAAAGTTTGCCCAGGCCTGTTCTAGAAGCATTCTCTCCTGATGTTTTGCCTACATGGCATCCTCAGAGGTTGTGAGGTCTGTTGGAAACTAGGAACATTGGGTTTATACAGTGTTCCCTCGCTACTTCGTGGTTCGCTTATTGCAGACTCGCTGTTTTGCGGATTTTCAAAAAATATTAATTTAAAATATATCATGGTACTTTCGCTGTTTTGTGGAATTTTGCCTCTGCCACTTTCTCTCCTCGGTCCTCCCTCCTTCCAGCCTTGAAGGGCCTCTCCTTCCTTCCCTTCCCTTTATTTGAAGTTTATAAAGACTTAAAATAGTGTATAACTACTAAAACAATGTATAAATATTAAAATAAATATAGCGTCCCTACATCGCGGTTTTTCGTTTATTGCGGGAGGTCCTGGAACCTAACCCCAGCAACAAGTGAGGGAACACTCTCTATGTGTGGAAAGTCAAGGTTGGGAGATAGCACTCTTGTCTGTTGGAGCTAAGGTGTGAATGTTTCAATTGGCCACCTTGATTAGCATTTGATGGCCTGACCGTTTTTAGGTGTGGCTTGTTAGTGTCTGGGGGAATCCTTTGTTGAGAGGTGATTAGTTGTTCCTGATTGTTTCTTGTCTGGAGTTCCCCTATGTTTGAGTTTTGTTCTTTATTTACTGTTATAATTTTAGAGGGTTTTTTAAAATACTGGTAGCCAGATTTTATTTGTTTTAAAGGTTTTTTCCTTTCTGCTGAAATTGTCCACATGCTTGTGGATTTCAATGTATTCTTTGTGTAGCCTGACATGGTAGTTGTGAGAGTGGTCCAGCATTTCTGTACTCTCAAATAATTTGCTATGTCCAGGTTGGTTCATCAGGTGCTCTGCTATGGCTGTCTTCCCAGGTTGAAATAGCCTGCAGTGCCTTTCATGTTCCTTGATTTGTGTTTGGGCAATGCTGCGTTTGGTGGTCCCTATGTAGACTTGTCCACAGCTGCGTGGTATACGGTAGACTCCAGCAGAGGTGAGAGGATCCCTCTTGTCCTTTGATGAATGTAGCATTTGTTGGATTATCTTAGTGGGTCTGTAGATGGTTTGTATGTCGTGTTTCCTCACCAGCTTCCCTATGCGGTCAGTGGAATTATATTATGATATTGTATTATTATTAAAATACTGCATTACAATATTATATGGGCATACACTATAATTATTAGCATTAGCACAATATTAGTATTATATATTACTATATTGTAATATACCACTATACTGTAATATTATTAGTAATATTAAAGGTAATATATATATAATATACAATTATTATATGGTATTATTATTAGTTTATTATAATAGTATTATTATTATATTGCATGAAATTATAACATTATTATCAATATCTTATGTATATACAATATATTATATTATTAGCACAGCACAATATTCATATTATCTATTACTATATTCTTGCTGGGGGAAGGGGCTCCCAACTGATGACCCAGGAGGAGAGATGGTGGAACTGTTTTCCTGGCTCCTCTTCTTCATTCTGGCCCCAGAGCAGCAGTTGTACCCTCCTCCTCCCCGTACCTTTTTTTTCCTCAAAGGCGTTCGGCTCTTTCCGTCACTCCATCTCCACCCTCATTCGGTTCTTTCCGCTACGCTTCGACTTTTCCTGTTGTATTCACCCCCCCCCCTGCCTTTTTTTGCTGGAGGCGTTCGGTCATTTCCGTCACTTCCCGACCTCTTCCTTAACCTTACCCTTCTCCCCCTCCCATACCTCTTTGCCGAAAACGTTCGACACTCCTATCTACCCATAGTATCTATCCCCGAAGGTGTTCGGCTCTTTCCGTCACGTCCCGACTTCTCCCTCGTCCCGTTGAATCCTCCCCCTCCTCCTCCTCCGTCTTTTTTTTTAACCCGAAGGCGTTCGGCTCTTTCCGTCACTGCCCGACCTCTCCCTTCCTCGTCCCGTTATACCCTTTCTCCCCGTAGCTTTTTTATCCCCGAAGGCGTTCGGCTCTTTCCGTCACTGCCCGACCTCTCCCTTCCTCGTCCCCGTTGTACCCTCTTTCTCCCCGTCTCTTTTTTTAAACCCGAAGGCGTTCGGCTCTTTCCGTCAGTGCCCGTCCGCGACCTTCCTCGTCCCCGTTGTACCCTCTTTCTCCCCGTCTCTTTTTTTAAACCCGAAGGCGTTCGGCTCTTTCCGTCACTGCCCGACCTCTCCCTTCCTCGTCCCGTTATACCCTTTCTCCCCGTAGCTTTTTTTTAAAACCTCGAAGGCGTTCGGCTCTTTCCGTCACTGCCCGACCTCTCCCTTCCTCGTCCCGTTATACCCTCATCCTCCCCGTCTCTTTTTTTTTTTAACCCCGAAGGCGTTCGGCTCTTTCCGTCACTGCCCGACCTCTCCCTTCCTCGTCCCCGTTGTACCCTCTTTCTCCCCGTCTCTTTTTTTAAACCCGAAGGCGTTCGGCTCTTTCCGTCACTGCCCGACCTCTCCCTTCCTCGTCCCCGTTGTACCCTCTTTCTCCCCGTCTCTTTTTTTAAACCCGAAGGCGTTCGGCTCTTTCCGTCACTGCCCGACCTCTCCCTTCCTCGTCCCCGTTGTACCCTTTTTCTCCACGTAGCTTTTTTTTTTAACCCGAAGGCGTTCGGCTCTTTCCGTCACTCTCTTTCCGACCCGCTCCCTCTTTGCCGAAGGCGCTCGGCTCTCTCCGTCGCTTTCCGACCTCCCCTCCCGCCCAACCGCCTGCCTGCCTGCGCCTGGAATCTCAGCCGTGAGGGGGAAAAGGAGAGGAGAAGCCGCTGAGCAGGGAAGGAAGGAGGGCGAAGGCTGGGGACGCCGCCTCCGCCGCCGCCGCGGGGGCTGGAAGATGGCGGTTGGGGCGGGGGAGAGGCGGCCGCCGGTGCTGCTGCTGTTGCCGCAGGAGCTGAAGCGGGGCCACGACGGCGACGGGCAACGGCCGGGCAGCTCCTCGCGCCGAGGAGACTGAGCGCGCGCCTCCTCCTCCTCCTCGCCTCCCTCTCCCTCCGCCTTTCTTCATGGACCCCGGCGCCCCGCTTGTGAGGGAGGCCCCGCGGCGCCCTGCCCTGCCCTGAGGGGGAGGGAGAGAGGGCAAAGCAGCGCCGCCTCCAGCCTCCTGCCAAGCGGGGAAGATGTCGGGCACCAAGGTGAAAGGGGCTGTCCGGGTCCGGCCCATGAACCGGAGAGGTAACCCTGCTGCAGCCAGGAGGGGAAGCCGGGGGAGGGAGGGAGGGAGGGAGGGGCGCTCCAGAGTCAACTTCTGCCCTTCGCCTCTGGAGGAAAGAGGGTGGAGCTCAGCATTGGGCCAAGTGGGGCTCTCCCTCCAGTCCAGGTGTTTTGGACTCCCACTCCCACCATTCCTAACAGCCTCAGGCCCCTTCCAGAGGAAGGGGCCTGAGGCTGTTAGGAATGGTGGGAGTGGGAGTCCAAAACACCTGGGCTGCAGGGAGGGCCCCACTTGGCCCATGCCTGGTGTAGCTCTTCTGAATATATATACTTCTTTTCATAGAAGTTGACACAACTCTGAAACTTCCCCCCCCACGCCCTCTTCTTCGCTGTTGGGATGCATATTCAACACGATCACTCTGAAGCTGGATACTGCTCACTGTTGTACTCCAGTGTTTACCAACCACTGTGTCGCGGCACAGTAGTGTGTCGTGACGGACCTCCTGCTGTGCCGCGGGAAAAGCTCTCTGCCCCCTCACCCTTCCCTCCTCCTCCTGCCGAACTCCTGCTGCTTGGGGGAGGGCGGCGGCGAAGAAAAAGAAGAAGGGGCCCAGCCAGCCTCCTCCTTCCGCCATGACTCCCCATGCCAGCCTCCAATCCGCCATGACCCCTGCCATGACTCTCGCCCCTCGCTCGCTGAAGCCGCGCGGAGGAGGAGCCCCGCCCACTGAAGTCCGTCCACCGCTCATGCTCCTCCTCTGCGCAGCTTCAGCGAGCGAGGGGCGGGAGTCCTGGCGGAGAGCGGCGCCGGGGACTGGGGCCATGACTCTTGCCCCTCACTCGCACTGCCCCCTCAAGGCTGGGGAAGCTGTGGGAGAGCTGAAGCCGGGGGGAGGGGCAGGGCATGGCGCGTGATCAATCTGGCTCCTCCCCCCGGCTTCGGCACTCCCAGCAGCTGCTCCCAGTCGGCCACCATCCCCCAGACGTTCTTTACTGTGTTAGAGTGTCATTTTGTGTCATTTTGGTTGGTGCTGTGCCCCTGGATTTTTTTAATGTTAAAAGTATGCCGCGGCTCAAAAAAAGGTTGGGAAACACTGTTGTACTCAGTCTCTTCTTGGCTTTTCTTCGCCAATGAAGATTCAGGAAGGACTCATCCCATGCTTTCTACAAGCGCGTTGATGACGGAAGATCCAAGTGGTTCAAAACACATCTGCCAGATTACTTACTCGGACACCAATGAGACATCACATAGCTCCAGTGTTACAACACCTCCATTGGCTCCCAATTGAACATCGGGCTTCCTATAAGACACTGGTTCTGACTTTCAGGGCCATCCATGGTCAAGGCCCTAAATACCTCAGAGATCGTCTCTCACATACTTGTCATCAGAGACCACCAAGATCAGCTCAAGAAAACCTCTTGTTTGTTCCCGGTCCTAGGGAGGCACACCTGGACTCCACGAGGCGCAGGGCCTTCTCGGTTCTTGCCCCAACCTTGTGGAATTCCTTATCTCCATACATTAGAGCTATACCTGATTTGTGGTCTTTCTCTCAAGCTCTCAAAACTTGGCTTTTAGTCAGAAGCTTTTGACTTGTGATTTATCGTTGATATGTTCGCTGTTTTATTGCTGTGTAAGTCACTCAGAGCACTCCGGTCGAGAGCAAGTCATTAAATAATAAATTGAAATGAAATGAAATGAAAAAGGCCAATCCGAGATAGGCAAGTCCGATTAAAGAAAGCACAGCACAAAATCTCCTTGGGATATGTTGTTTCCAAGTTGCGTCTCTTTCTCTTCGAGACCTGTTTGTCTTCTTGAAAGAGGCCGCAGCATTGTGGATAGTGCATCTCCATGCCTCCCGATGTGAGGCCAGGGTGGACCATTGTTGGTGATCAATCTGGCCAAGCCTGAGGTGTTGTCTAAGGGAGTCCTTATATCTCTTTTTGGGGGCATCTCTCTTACGCTGACCCATGGGGAGTTCACCATAGAGTAGTATCTTAGGGAGGCGGTGGTCCTCCATCCTAGAGACATGCCCTGCCCAGCGGCGTTGTGTTTTCAATAGCATGGCCTCAATGCTGGTGATCCCTGCTTGCTCAAGGACAGCAACATTCATCACATAGTCGGTCCAGTGTATATTTAGGATTGTGCGAAGACAGCACTGATGAAAGCGTTCGAGGAGTCGTAGGTGTTGGCGATAGGTGACCCATGTTTCAGACCCATATAGGAGAATAGACAGTACAATAGCTCTGTACACACTGATTTTGGTGCTTTCTCTCAGGTGTTTGTTACTCCAGACTCTTTTATGAAGCCTTCCAAATGCACTATATACCTTTGCTAATCTGTACTCAGTATTATACCACTTAATGGTGAAAAGGAGGAAGCCAGCAGCCCCCTGCCCCCCCCCCCTCCTTATTTTCTTCTTCAGTGCACAGTCCTGAATGAATGGGTTGGAAAGGTAAAGGTTTCCCCTTGACATTAAGTCTAGTCGTGTCCAACACTTAATGGGGTCCATTAAGTGTAGTTGTGCCCAACTCTGGGGGTGGTGATCGTCTCCATTTCTAAGCCGGAGAGCCGGCATTGTCCGTAGACGCCTCCAAGATCATGTGGCTGACATGACTACATGGAATGCCGTTACCTTCCTTCAGAAGCAGTGCCTATTGATCTACTCACATTTGCATGTTTTCAAACTGCTAGGTTAGCAGAAGCTGGGGCTGTCAGCTTACTGCTCTCCCAGATTTGAACCACCAACCTTTTGGTTAGCAAGTTCAGCAACTCAGCGGTTTAACCCACTGTGCCACCGAGCGTGAATGAACCATTAATTAAACTATGTAACAAAATTTGGAAAAAAGGTGGGTCCTTGGTTCAAAATGTTTCTTGTTTCATTGTGACTTTGAAAGTAGTTGTTATACTCCAAAAGGTTTTTTTGTGGCTGTCACAAACTATGTTGAATTGGGTTGTTGTAGGTTTTTTGGGCTGTATGGCCATGTTCTAGAAGTATTCTCTCCTGGCGTTTCACCTGTATCTATGGCAGGCATCCTCAAAGGAGAGAATACTTCTACAACATGGCCATACAGCCCAAAAAAACCTACAACAACTTAGTGATTCTGGCCATGAAAGCCTTCGACGACCTATATTGAATTAGTTGAGGAAATGACATTTACATAGTGTAATAAGCCCACAGAAATGATTTGTGAACTGGAAGCGTATACAGCAGCATGGTCTCACATGTGTGGCAGCATGCAATCCAGGAAGTAAGACAGGATACAAAAAAATAGTGAAAGTGATGAAAGGAGTATAAAAAAGGAGGAAGGGAGTGGGAAAAGGGAATAGGGCAGCTCTTTTAAGAGGACAGTATGCCCATGGTATCTGCTTGGGTTTGGTTGCAGGACCCCCCATGGATGTCAAATGCTCAAGTCCTGTTATACACAATGGCTTAGTGAAATCAAGGCTTGTGCTTTAGAATCTTTAAAATCAAGGTTTGTCTCTTGGATAGTTGAATCTGTGGATGCAGAATCCATGGATAAGGAGAACTGACTTAATTGGTGTAGTTACTCTTAAAGAGAATAACAGCTACTTCTGTGAAAACTGCTGTGGGTGTATCTGTTTGGGAAATTGCCTTTCTTCCCATGGTTCAGAAAGAACGCTGGCTGCAATAATGGAGAGCCTCAGTTGATCTCAAAGCATCCCAACTTCTTGCTCCATGTTTTATGAGGAATGGGATGGAGTAGGGGAGAGGTGGGAGCAACACACCCATATCATCTATACTCACACAACAAGTGGGAGTTGTTTTCTGGACAGCATGAGAAAGAAACAGGAAAGACTTTGCTGGCTAGGGATGAAGTGTGTATCATTCTGCAAGGGAATATTCTGAACTCCTCTGTTGTGTCATGTTCCAGAACTGGAGCTGAATACCAAGTGCATTGTTGAGATGGAAGGGAATCAGACTGTGTTGCATCCTCCATCTTCAAACAACAAACAAGGAGAAAACAGGTAAAAAGGAATACATCTAAGCTTATATTTTCAAGGAAGGTGAAGTTTCAGCTATTTCAGAAATTCATCCCTATTTAGGAAAAGGTGTTCTGGCACATATTTTATATTTAATTGCAGTGATATAAACAAAGAACAACAATAATCTGCAACACTGAATGTTGACATGTGTGAACAAAACATTGGTAGCCTTGTAACTTAATATCACAATTATCTTCTAGAGTTGAGGAAAAATAATCTGAAAAATTGTTGGAGTTGTTTATTAGATTCTAATATATGTACTTGTGACCGGATTGACTCCTAGATTATCTTGTTGTTTGTAACTGATTTTAATAAGGTGAAAGTGCTGAAATAATTTATGTATCTTGCATTTATTTGTAAAGTCCTGAACAGAATGGTTGGAAGCAATCCAAAATACCAAATGTGCAAGACTATAAAAATAGATATTTGTTTTCTTTATGACTGGTCAAGAGGGAGATTGTGCAAAGGAGAGGGATGGAAAAGTTATGTTATTGTCCATTTCTTGTTATTTCTTGATTGTTGTGACAGTTTGTCGTTATAGTGAAGTAATTTTAGTTAAGACTATTTTCTTGGAAATATTTTATATGCACAGAATAGGTTACCAGGTAGCAAAGGTTGTAAATGTTTTCTCAAAATATTTTTCTCAAGAAATGAAAGTAATTACTAAGAATGAGAAATGATAAAGGAAAATTTGGACAAATAGGAAATTATGCTGTTCTGAGTCTAGTGATTTTGACATTTGTATCTGAATTAGGAAGTAAAGGGAAATTTGTACAATCTGTGGTATTTCATCTACATTAGATGAATAGTAGCTGCTGTCAGGAAGTTCTTCCTGATTTTAAGGTGGAACATTTCCCTCATTACGTCATGTCTTAGTCTCTAGAGCAGTGGTTCTCAACCTGTGGGTCCCCAGATGTTTTGGCCTTCAACTCCCAGAAATCCTAACAGCTGGTAAATTGGCTGGGATTTCTGGGAGTTGTAGGCAAAAACACCTGGGGACCCACAGGTCGAGAACCACTGCTCTAGAGCAATAGAAAACAAGCTTGACCCCTCCTCTCAAATGTTAAATGAAAACTTGTGTTGGTGAAGGGGGCATGATGTTTTGTGCTGTTTGGGGATGCTTTTTGCCTATTGTTTTAAACTGGAGAAAACTTGGATTGCAGTTCTTCATCCCTGCAGAACAGGCTGCATTTTCCAAACATTCTTCAAAGACAAACTGTGTAGAGTACTTGATAATAATCGGCACTGTTATAACCAGAGCATACAACCAGATTTGCTTCTGGAAACTATTGTTGGTGAATCACCTGAAGGTAAAGACAAATGTTTCTGGCCATAGCACCTTTGCAACTCAGGAGATCAATAATAGATCAGGAAACGTTCTTGGACTGGAAATTTGATAGTACCGAAAATGTCTACCTCTGCTAGCTTACGTTGTGTAATACTAGCTTGATTAGACTTCAGCTGACATAGCACTTGCCATCTAATCCTGTGCAGAATTATGTATAGCTTCAAGGTAATAGACTTAAGGATAAAATCAAGCTGTTAGTAAGATGAAATTGCCTGGTCCAGAATACTCCTACTGTAGCATCATACCTTGATGAAGGATGGCTATTGGATCTGTCACCACAGAGTCGATGAACCAGTTCTTGATTTTGCTTCTTTGTTTCCTGTACTGGCTTTGAGTTGAACAGGAGCTCTCCTGGTGCTGGATCCTATCCTTTCAGAGTTTCAGCTCTAGCAGCACTTACAACCAATGTAGAACAGCTGCTGGAAGAACACCGGTAGATTCACTGGCTCGCAGATTCCTGTTTAGCACATTTGAGGGATGAAGGATCTGTAATATTTCAGTTTTCTTCAATGGCAATGCTAGTTCATCTTCTTTCTTTTTTTCCTTATTCTATTTTATGCAGTGTATTTTTTTTAAAAAAAATGCCTAATTTATATATTTCAAACCTTTTTTTTAAAGTTGAAAATAAAAATCATGTTAGGCAACAGAGACAATTTGTTGCATTTGTGGTGGCTGATTCAGTTTTTCCTTTTATTTACCATTACTTCAATCTTTAAAGGAAGTTAGAAATAAAAGGTTCCAGCTCTAGGGAGTTGGTGTTTTGTTGCAGAGGCCTCAGCTGGAACTTATCTGAATGGAGTGTCAAGTGAAATGAGACAGCTACCAACTGTCTTTTTAGCCAGAGGACTTATCAGCCAGAAGGGAGCTGCTATGCATGCGCTCTTAATATCACCTGTTTGAGGTAGAAGATTGAATAACAGCTGACAACAGTCTTTCTCTTTGTTTATAGGAAACTACAAAAAGTATCTGATCTTGACCTCTTTAAAACTGATTTCCTTGTTAAAACATCTCAGGGTATGAAATTAGTTAGTTAGGGTTTTTAAAAAGTTAAATTAAGAAAGCATTTATGAGCTTAATCACATTCTAGTCAGTGACCTAGATACTATTCTGGTGAAGCACCATTCTCAGAATCTGCATTATTGAAACACCAGAGTTCAGGTTACAAATCTGTGGCAATGTCATTTCTGATACATATGAAATCAAAGTGAAAGTAGCTGGTATTTCTTCTTGTTGGCAATATTGTGTACTGTTGGAATTCTTCTGTTTCATATGTCTGTAGACATTAATGATTGAAGTTCCCGAGTTTTCCTTTTCAGTCAGACAGACTAAACACAGTCCTTATTCAAACAATAAAAATATCAAAAGAGTGAAGAGAGGGGCCAGGAAGGCAGTTCCATCTTGCCTCCAGTGACATCAGTTGGGGAGCCCCCCCCCCCAAAGCACCAACTGCTGCTCTGAGATCAGAGTGAAGAGACGGGCCAGGAAGGCGGTTCCATCTTGCCTCCAGTGTCATCAGTTGGGAGCCCCCCACCCTCCAGCACCAACCGCTGCTCTGAGATCAGAGTGAAGAGGGGCCAGGAAGGCAGTTCCATCTTGCCTCCTGCACTGTGCTTATAATATAATACATTGTATATACATATAATATTGATAATATTATAATGTAATGCAATATACTACTACTACTAATATATTATAATTATATATTTTATATTACATGTAATATTACTAATAATATTACAGTATAATGGTATAGTACAATGTAATCTATTATGTAAATGGGTTCACGTCATGTGATGTATACCTCAAACAAAGAAACCATACAACGCAGAAACACAATACTTGCCAACAGAAATAGGCCTCAAGCAAGGTACGTTTGTAGCAAAGAAACTTTCCCCCCAACACCTAACCGGCCCCCAACACACCGAGTAACAATACAACTACATTTACCAGCCTCCTCCGGGGCAGCCAAAGACTCACCCAGCCTCTACATTCTGAACAACATGAATGGCTGCCAATAAGGGCGGTTGCATAACTGCTGCACTGGCCAGCCAACATGAAAATTCGATCCATAATAAACTGCCAAAACAGAATAAGGAAAAGGCCTGAGCCAATCCCCAACACAAACACCCAAATCACTTCCAACCAAAAATTTACACCCCAAAAAATCACAGACCACGCCCAAAATTGACAGTAAGGCTTCATTAACTTGATTTCCCTAACTAGCCCTCACTTACTGGGAAGCTGTTTACGCTCTAAATTGACAGTAAGACTTCATTAACTTGATTTTACTAACTAGCCCTCACTTACTGGGAAGCTGTTTACGCTCTGAATTGACAGTAAGACTTCATTAACTTGATTCTCCCGACTAGGCCTCAGCTCATTGGACATTGTGTATGACCTGAATTTACAGTAACCTACCTTGGCACACAGAGCCCCGACCATGCATGATGGGACATGAAGTACCACCATGGAAAATGGGATTTGTAGTACTTCAAAACCCATCATTCCCCACAGACCACTGTGGCCCAGAACCAAGACCAATAAAGACCCAACTTGGCACACCATGCCCCCCATGACCCACACTCCATCCAACTGCAGTTTAAAGGAGGGCACACCGTGGATGATTGCACTTTCTCGCATCTCCTAAAAAGGGCACAGCAACGCGTGCCGGGTACAGCTAGTATATAATATTAATATTGTGCTATGGCAATAATACAATAGATTGTATTTACATTTTACTTGTAATCCGCTCTGAGTCCCCTTCGAGATGAGAAGGGCGGCATATAAATGTCGTAAATAAATAAATAAAAATACATCTCTGATGAAAAATTTTCAGGGATGTTTTTTAATAAAAATGTTTCACTTAAGTGAGGATTTAAAAAAATTAGACCAACTGCTGTTCTTAAAAGTTTTTACAACTTACTCAGGATTTTTCTGGTAAGCTCTGTATAACTGAACATATGCATGTTAAATAGCTACCTTACTTTTTCAAATTTCTACAATAGTAAAATTGGCCAAAGTCTCATTCTTTTAGCTAGTATACTTTGTAACACATGAAACATGTAATGTATTGTAGTTTGTAAGAGATTAGAAAGCCTTAAATATAAATAACTTATGTGGGTATGGAAGGGATCATTATGCTCGTATTGAACTGTTATCCTTGCAGCTCAAAGAGATCATTAGAGGTGTGTAGGCAATGTTAAATATAGCATTCTTTTAGACTCAGTAAATGGTATTTTTGTGAATTGCTCAGAGAACTGTGTTACTAGGTTGCTGATATAAATAAAACAAATAAGCAACATGTAAATTGCTTCTCATGCCACAGTTAATTTAACTAGATAAGAATACAATATAATTAATGTAACTATAGCTTACTGAAGTAAATTTTATTATAGCACTGCTAGTTGAATAAGAAAGACTTTAATACGGATTAATTTCTTTTAAAATTTCTTGTAAAATTAATTTAAAATTTGCCTTTCTTCCAAGGATGAGGGAATAGCTGAATGGCTCATTATGTATAAGAAAGTTAGTGGGATGTCTTTCTTACTTGGTTATGGAATGATGTGCAATTTTCATTTTACAAAATTGAGGGGTGAAGAATTTGTAGCTATCCAGATGTTGTCTAACTACAGCTGCTCTCATCTCCCACCTTTGCTTATGCAAGCTAGAGCTGATGGGAGTTGTAAACCAACAAAATATGTAATGCTGCTAATTATTCCATTCAGTAGATGACTATAGTGAAGGTCTACTACTCTGTGTGCACATGTGCAAGTAGAAATTTCATAGATTTAGACCAGAGATTATCATTTGTATCTTGCTCAAATACAATGATTGGTTGAAATGTTAATCCATGCAGATTGGTCCCAAATTCCAGAATGGCACGGTATTTCATGTACAGCTAAATATAAAAATTCACTAAATGGTTAATTATGCATTTGCTATCAAAAAGCACTATTCTGATATATCTTCTCAGACTTTTAGTGTAGATATTATTTTGCCAGTTGTCTTTGTTTCTAGAATGTCTTCCAGACCTGATCAAAGGGCAGAGTAATTGCCTGTGCAAAACCAACTTAGCTTCCATGTTTAGAAAAGGTTACGTAAAATACTGACTAATTGAGTTTTATATCTAATGACTGCTTAAGTGAGAACACT